>WSXT02191892.1:0-35677 GCA_011762715.2 Neuroterus valhalla
TTGTTTATAAGAAAACCAGTTCCTAGTGCGCCTCCTTTGCCTCCCCCATAGAACATTGCGTAATTATTTTTGGATAGTATACCCTCATTCAGAAAATGAAGAATTTTTCACAAAAAAGTTGAATTTTCAACCCGAAATTATGATTCTTTATTGAAGGGGTTGATTTCCAATAGAACAATTTATTTCTAAATGGGTAAAAAACCACAATCATGAATTTTTACCCCAAACAGAATTGTCTTTTTACAAAGTGCATTTTTTTCAAATGCATTCTATTTAAAAATAGTGTATCAAAAAATGGTAGAATTTAAAACCAAAAAAAATCAAATTCCAACCATAAACATTACCTTTCTTTCAACAAAGAAGACCAAAAATTCAACCAAAACTATGATAGTTGAATTTTTATTTAGAACAATTATTACTCTTTGAGAATCAAGAATTTTTGTCGATATTGACGCAAGATAACTTTCAATGGTCCGTACCTCAATTTTTTTCTTGACAATATTACTGTTCACTGAAAAGTATTCGATCCCGTCGAGAATTCCCACAGATAATCAGAAATTGTTCAAATTTGCAAATTTTCTAAAATAGCTCGCATTTTTAGATTTCTCATTCCGACGAAAATTCTTAAAATAACCTACAATCGTTCAAATTTATTAATTTATTTAGAAACTTTTCTAAATATCCTGGAAGATTTGAAAAGACTCAACTGTTCTTGTTAATCCAAAAAGAAAATAATTGTTTGCAGAGGAGTTTCATTGATCAAAAATTTTGAATTTTTCAACTTTCACAGTAACAGCCTAAATAAATTCATATTTTTTTGGTGAAAATTCGAGTATTCAATTGAACGTTGATTTTTTATTTTGAAAATGGAACTAATTCTTTGAGAATTTATGTACTTCGTGGAAAGTTTGCCTTCTTGTAGAAAATTAATCTTTATGGTTGAAAGTTCATCTTTTTCAATAAAAATCATCTGTTTATTTGAACATTCGTCATTCTACCTGGAAATACATCAGTTTTGGTTAAAAATCAATTACTTCAAATGGAAATTTTACTGTTTCATTTTCGTGGAAAGTTGATTTTCCCTAGTTCAGAATTCAACGTTTTGATGAAAATTTGTCTTTCTAAACTGAAAAATCCAATGTTTCGTTGGAACTTCACATGTTTTGTTGAAAATTCGATTTTCTTTTAGAAAACTATTGTTTTTTTCGGAACCTAATATTCTCCTCCAAAAATTCTTTTTTACGGTTAACAATCAAAGTAATGCAGTCAAACATCTTTCATTTTAGTCGAACATTCACATAGGTAAAAACTCTTGAGTTTGGTTTAAAATTAATTTTCAAGGCCAAAAATGTTACTACTTTATTTTTGTTTAAAAATTTCCATTTTTATGGTTCAAATTTCAACCATTCTGTTGAAAAATTGTATTTTTTGGTTGAAAATTATTTTTTCCCAAACATAGAACTATTCTAGTTAAATATTTCTCATTTCAATTAAAAATTTATCGTTCTTTTTCTGGTTTCAAATTCAACTACTTAAGTTAAACATTCACAATTTTATTTTATTCTTCATCATCTTTTGTGGAAATGTAAGAACTTGTTTTAAAAGTTAGTTTTCTGTGTTTTAAGCAATATTTTTCGACTGAAAATTTATTTTATCCCAATTGGAAATTCCATAGTTTTGGTTAAAAATCTATTTTTTAGTTAAACATCCATTTTTTCCAATTTAAAATTTGATTAATACAATTTTCGTCGACGATTTATCTCTTCAGTAAAAGTTAATTGATATGTTTGAAAACTCAACTCCTTTAGTTGAAGATTCTTTTTTTGGGTATAAAGCATTCATGCTCGTTTTAAAATTGGGTTTTTAAACTAAAAATGTTACTGTTTCATGTTTGGCTGAAGATAATTATTTTTTGACTTTGAAATTCGACTATTCTGTTGAAACTTCATATTTTTTCTTAGAAAATGATTCTTTCTTTTTGGAAATTAATCTTTTCGTTTGAATATTCACCTTCATGTTTGTAAATTGAAGTGCTCCAGTTAAAGATTTATCATTTTAGTTGACAATTCATCACATTGGTTGAAAAATGAACTATTTTGCTGGGAATCTGTTGTTTCTTTTATTATCGTACATTGATGTTTTGAATTTAAAGTTTAACTGTTCCAATTTTTGTTAAAAAAATACATTTTTTTGTTGAAAATTAGAGTATTCTTTTTAGAATTGATTTATTTTGCAATGTTTGATCTGGTTGTTTAAAGAATGTTTAGATTTGAATAAAAATGAATGTAAGTGTTTTGCGATCAATATAAATATGTTACTTCTAGTTGACCGGGAAAATTGAAAAACTTGGCCGTGAAAAACTGAGAAATGACCGGGAATTTGAAACGGTCCGCCGAATCGCTACCCTGTAATTTACAAATTACAATTTATATTAATAGCAATTGCAGCGTGACGAAAATTGAACTTGTTTTCCTCCTTATAAATCATGTGTTGAAGTTTTAATAAAGGCATCGTACATCTGATTGAAACTCCCCCTCCCTGCCTTCCGTGGATGACCGTAGTATTTCTTACAGTCCCCCTCCCTCCCCCTAAAATCGGCTACGTAGTTTATGAACGACCCCAAAGGGTCAGATAGGTCAGAGAAAATTTGAAAATTTCAATCATAAATTCTTATTTCAGTCATTTCGATCAGTTCTGACAGCAGATTCTTTTTCCTTTCCACAATCCGGTAACCCACAGCAACAACCTTATCATATCCTGCAAAATATTACAGTGTCCTCCAGACTAGACACGAAATTCACCAAATAGTAGTTATCAAGAAATTTCCGTGAAAAAGAGACCGCCTCACAGTGGGCCAGAATCCCCAAAAGCTGGCCAAAAGTAGAAAATGTTTATAAAATAGGCCAATTTTTCTGACTCGGGGATTTTCGGGGCCGCTGATTACGAATCCAGTGTCAAAAATTTCAAAAACAAAATGGCGGATCCAATATGGTGGACAAGTATGCTAAATAAATTTTCTTTCTTTTTCCAAATTGGTATAAGGGAGTTTTCAGGGTCGCTTATTACGAATCCAAAGTCAAAATTTCCAAAAAGAAAATCGCGGATTCAAGATGGCGTCAAAGTATGCTAAATAAATTTTTGATTCAATCACAAATTGGTATAAGGGGGTTTTCGGGGTCGCTGATTACGAACCTGAAGTCAAAATTTCTGATAAGAGGATGGCGGATCCGAAATGGCGGTCAAAAATGCTAAATAAATTTTTGATTCAATCCCAAAATGGTATGAGAGGGTTTTCAGGATCGCCAATTACGAATCTGAATTCACGATATCTAATAACAAAATGGCGGATCCAATATGGCGGTCGAGTATGCCTTATCAATTTTTGTATCCTTTCCAAATTGGTATGGGGTCAAAAATATGGAAAAATGTAATTATATCATCGTTTAAAGAAATTTTCCAATTTTATAGTATTTATTAATGAAAGAGAGTAAAATTAGGCAACTGTTTTAGGCATCTTGAAATCAAATGGATTAGATAACAATTTTTTATCCTATTCCGTCCTTTTTTACAGTTTCTTTAAATTTTTATGATTATAAACTTCCCCAAAATTCTATAAAATCTAAATAACTGTAATTTTCAAACTCGCTCTGTAGTTGGAAAAACCGTCAAACTGAGGCCCCTGTTTTTTGAGCTAATTTAGGTACGTCAAAATCAATAGGGCTAGTCTTTTTTCCGAATAAGCTTCGGTTCCTCGGATATTGAATTTTTTGAGTTCCAGGTTCTGAAGCTTTCAATAAAAAAAGTTTCTTTATAATCATTTGAATGTGGATTAAATATTAAACATTTTTTTATATGAGAAATTTATAAATCGAATAAAAAATTTTCATACAAAGAATCTGACAAATCAATCAAATTGTCATTTTTTCCGCCGAAAATCATGAAGAAACACTCTATATCGATCAATCTATGAGACATTTAGGCATATTTTTCCTCCAATGCTTCAGTGTTATCTTATCAAAAATATAGTTATTGGATAATATAAATTTAAAATGTTTCTTGTTGGTCTCAGTCCCTGGAATTTAAAGAATTAAATATTTCAAAAACTAAAGCTAATTCATAAAAATTGCTGTTAGCGTGCTTGAATTCAGCGAACTTACATTAGAATAAAACACTGGTGACCTAGTTTGATGAAAAAAAGTCTCCCAGTCTAGTGCAGTGTAACCACCTAGAAAAAATTAACGTTCTGCGTGTAACATAAATTGGAAGATCAAATGAATTTGATTTACCTTCCTGAGAAGATTCCGTTTGGCGGTTGTTTTGAAACAAATCAGGAACGTGAAAATTTAAGTGCACCTCGTAAAAAAATTTCGAAGCACTCACTTATATTTTTTGAACAATTTTCCGGGAACGAATGAAGTTCGAGAGTGGACTGCATTATGGAGCAAGTGGAAGCCTAGCCGTGAGCCGAGATCAGATGAGATGCGTCGCGTATGGTCGCATCATATTGGAACGTTCGAACAAGGAATTCGATTTAGGAGCCAAATATGCAGCTATTTGCAGCTGCATTTTTTTTAAACTTTACTCAAATATGTTCGTACAACAGTTTTTAAAAAAATTTCGTGAGAACACTGATGAACAATATACTTTCAGCCTCGGTAGAAGGTAATGTTTCACCCTTCATCGAGGTGAATTATTCTACTTTTTTAATACTATTTATAAATAAATACGCAAATGATTTCTATTCTTCAACTACACTCCGGTATGATACATTAGTGGAGGCTGCAAAACTTGTTTCAAGAACTTGAATGGATGCGTGAGTCATCAATAAACACCGTTCATTCTTACAAACATTTAATGCAGTTCGAAAAGCATCCATCTGCCCGCAGAAGTAGTCAACTTCGCACCGTGCTGCACAGTCAAATCTCTGCGATGAAATTTTCTGGATTGGAAAATAAAGTGACTAGAACCCTCAAGAACACTTATTGATAAAAAAAAGGTACAAAAATAATTTACTTTTTTTTACTTTTGGCCAGCTTTTCGGGGTTTTGGCCCAATGTGCGCCTTCCGAATCCACTGGGATCTAAACTCAGGATCTTCCATTTACTGCACAAGATTTGAAATTTGGATATGAGAATATAGTTCTTGAAATAAATTATGAATTAGGTTTCCCTTGATGTACAAACCTTGACATCCTTAGTTTGTCTGGCTCTCTCATGACATTGTTCGCATGGCTCCATTCTGGGCTGAATATGGAAAGCCATGAATCGTGATTGATGATTTCAAGTAAAACAATTAGAAACGCATTCAGTCGGAACCCTAGTCTTCGACGTAGCTTTTTGTGTTGCCTATTAAAAAAACATACCAAGTACAAAAGTTGTTACAGTTCAACATCGTAGAATTTTGGGAATTATAGATTTTTTCCATCAGCTTACCTCAATATTTTTTGCTAGGTTGATAAGGATCTCTTGCATACCGATCCATACTCAAAGTCATCGATTTTCCTGTACGCGGAGACCGCCTGTGAGGATGAGAAGTGATAAAAAGATTGAGCAAATTTTTGTAGAAGATGGTGAATATGAAATTATATCAAGTTCTTCGTTCGCGAGTTTGAATTTTGTTATAAACTTCACAACGTTTAGAGTCTGAATTTTTGGATATTCACGCAATATTGCATCTGTGCGTCACAATGGACGCAAAAGTGGTCCAAAAAAGAATCGAATATTGACACGTGCAACCAAAGGAAACAACAAAAATTACTTTCATTTTGAACCGACTTTTACCCCGCCCTACGGTCGACTGAAACGGCGAAAAAAGGGCCGAAACTTTTGCATATGAAGGATTCGAGTTAAATTCAACTTGTAAAACATGCTTTCGATGTATTTTTAAATGAGGAATTCAAATCCGTTTCCCTCGCTATGTGACCTTTACTCTTTCTCAAATAAAAACACGCGTTTTTAACGAGCCTAAACCAAAAAAATATCGTTTTCTACGGAACGATATTTGTAAACTTTTGTGGTGGAAATCGCGATTTTCCGCTGAAAATTCACGAAAAGCGCACTTCTAGCAAGCAAACAGTAATACATTTCCCTTGCTCAAGCATGTGACAAATTTGTTATGTATTTTTCAACGAGGAATCCGAATTTGTTGCCTACGGAACGATATTCAAAAAATTTTCCGGTGGAAATCGCGATAATTAAACATAAACAGAAATATTAACATGAAATTTAAAAAACTTCATTTAACTCTTCTATAGTAATTTTATGCAGAATTAATATTTTCCTGTGAGAGAGTATAAATGAACGATGTTTTTAATTATGTAATTCATAAAGATTCGCATTCAATGACAAGTGTAACAGTTCTAAAATTTCTGACGAATCTCAATTTTGAATTCATTTTTGAAAGCACCCTCAGTTCAGGGAAAATACAGAACATCGATTGAATCATACAGAAAATTAACTCCATTCACAAAAATAGAAACATTTTTATAATTCAAAGTTATTGATGAAATCTGGATCCTATTCCCTCAGGTGCAGATAACAAACTCATTACATATAGCGAGGATACAGCTTGTTGTAACTCGATTTGAGTGAACCTCTTGGAATATATTTTTTCAAATAAGGAATGTATTTGTGTTTTGAGTTGAATATAAAAAAATCTCACATTTCTCGTACATTTCATCATTACGTCGCAGAATAAAAGAGAAATCTATGTCAGCTGCTGAAGCATAGTTAATGAATAGCTGTTTTCTTACTAGTAGTGCTCCTTTCTCCTCCTTTCACCCATAACAAACATAGGCTTCGCAAACATTTTTTTGCTGTTCGAACAAATATGAATTTTTAGAAGAATTCCTCATTCCTAAGAAATTTGAAGAATAATCGTATTTGCTGATTTAAATGATACAGGTTTTGTTTTTTGGAGACCAAAATTTTCAATAAACATTATGTTATTATTCAAGCAAGTATTTGTTGATAACTTTCAAAAATTCTAAAACTTGAGCCAGAGATGTCAATTTTTTCTCCAAGTTGGTAGCATATGCTACTTTCCTTGGAATACTTATATAATTTCGATGAATTCCTCAAGAAAAGATGAGCGAATTTTTTCCCGTTTGATCAACTTTCATATGTTTGAACTATTTTTTTATATCTTCAAAAAAATTGAGTAAAATTGAAAAAATTTAATTATTTTCCTGTCTGTACAGTGTACAGAATAAATATATAAACCACTTTTTAATACTGACTTCGAAGGAGAGTAAATTCTATTTATTGTTTGAACAATTTGTATTTTTTCAAGCATTTTTATAATTAAAATAGGGGATCACCGATAGAAAATATCAAACATACAATTATTTTCGTAAATATATATGATACATATATTTTGTGCCTTACAGTGTACCAAAAACACTATTTTGAAATATGAGTCATAATCTTTATCAGTGAATGCGCCTTTTTTCTAATGAAATTATGAAGATCTGTTCAAATAAAAAAAAAGATTTCTATAATGGCATACTCAGCCAATACACAATCGTTTTCTACCTATTCTGAACGAGCCGTTGTTCGAACAGTTCTGTTCGCAGTAAAAATTATTGATTGTCATCCAAATACCCTACGAAATTCAGAAGTTAGTTTTTTTCACTTGATTGCATCAGAAGAGCCAAGTTTGTATACAGTCAAAAAGTCAAATATTTTTTTCATCTGTCATCAGTTATACTAAAAAACTTTATTTCTAGATATTTTGTTCCATTTTAGTGCGGATTGAGTGACATATTGCTGAAAATCAGCAGTAAACCATTTTTATTCATTCATTTATTAATAACGGATTTGAAGAATTCTTTAACATTTGCTTCGCCATCTGACATCTTCTTTCAAAACCATCCTCATGTTTTCAGGAAGAAAATCCAAAATACATGTTATAAGGGGGAGGGGGGGGGGGGTTGGGAAGGAGAGACAGAAGTTGCAGTAAAAAGAGCGTTGTTGAGAAAATGGAAGAGAAAGGAAGGGAGAAGGGGGAATTAGAAATAGTAGAAAGCAGAAAGAAAAAGGGAAGGAAGGAAGGGCAGAATAGAGAAAATGTAACTGGAACGTAGCAGGATTGTAAAGCGAAGATAGAGAATTCATGAAAAATTCGGAACAGTGGGAGGTGGTTACAATGATGGAAACTTGGCTAGATGAAAAGAGAAGGGAACGAGAAAGGGGAAGGTTACCAAAATGGTACCCAAGTTCAAAATGTAAAGAGGAGGAATAGGAGAGGTAGATCGATGAAAGCAATGGTGATGAGAATCAAGAAGGAACATATGTCAGAGAAGGATAGGAAAGTGGCAAAGAAAAGGATCGAAGAATTTTGTTAGAAGAGATAAAGATGGGAGGATGGAGATGGAAGATAGTGGGAGTGCATGTGAATAGAGATATGCAGGAGAAATCTTAGGAAATAAAGGAACTGATGGAAATAAATGAAGAGAAGATTAGGCTTGCAATAGGTATGGATTGTAATTCAAAAACAGCAGTTAGAGGAGCAAGGGAATAGGGAGGAGAGCGAGGAACAAAATCCGGAGACAAAATGCCAAACGGGGAAGGGACGGAATCGTTAAAACGCTTCGAGAAACTGGTACAGTTCATCATAATCGGAAATATAGAGGAGGATGAGGAAGGTAAATATACACGCTTGTGGGATAATAAGGGAACGGTCATTGACTGTTTGATAGTGGACAGCAAGGTAACAGAGAAGGTCAAGAAACAAGAGGTAGGAGAAGGTAGAGATTGTGATCACTTTTCACTGATATTGACCTAGAGGGTAATAAGAGTATTGAATAAACGGGGGAAAAGGAAGATAAGGTTAGATGAACAAGAAGAGGCGATTGGTCAATAGAAGGAAGAAAGCAAATGTAAATGAAGAGATGCAAATATTGATAGAAAAGAATAGAAGAGTTTAAGAGGTAACAATAAAGGAAAGATTCATTGGGAAAGGAGAGGGAACAGGAAGGAATGAGATGAGGAATGTTAAGAGAAAAAGAAAAAAAAGAACGTGAGGAAGCAGCTGAAAAGATCAAGATAATGAAAAAGTAGTGGAGATGAATAGAGGCAAAAAAAGGACTATACTTCGATATTTGATTGGAAAAAGCGGTGGAAAAGAGGAGGTTTGAAGAACAGGCTACAATAATAGGAGAGGTTTGGGAAGTAGTAAATAAAGAGAGAAAAAGAAGGTAAAGGTTAGACCAGAATAAGAGGATAGTAGGATGAAATGAGTCCTTCATAGGTCTGATAAGGTGATGGAGAAGAGAGAGAAGGGAAAAAGAAGAAGAAGAGAACATAACTAGAGAAGAAATAAGGAAAATTCAAGGAATAGTGAAAGACAGGAAAGCTCCAGGTCTGGATGAAATTCCCAATGAAGTATGGAGACATTGAGGGGCTGGAACAAAGGAATGTGCAAGGATAATGTGCAATAGTATGTGTCGATGCGAAGAATGGCCAGAGTTATGGTAGTGGTACCGGTATTGAAAAAGGCAAAGGAGAGGAGGTTCAGGTATAATAGGGAGGATTAAAGGAAGAACTGGAAGAAAAAAAGATAGAAACACTGAATCAGACGGGGTTAAGAAAAATAATGAGGGTGATGGACTACATAAGCTTTGTCAGTTGTCTAATGAATAGGAGTAATAACAAAAAGGAGAAATTATAGCTGTGTTCAAAGACCTAAAAGCGATGAGCAGAATAGGATGAGGAGTCGTTCAAATAGAAAAAGTAAAGATATATACACTCGAAAACGCAGATGATATAGTAATGACGGCAGAGGATGGAAAGAATATGTCAGGTCTAATCACAGGGTTGGAGAAATACTAAGATTAGAAGAATTTGGAATTGAATGTAGAAAAGGTAAAGATAAAGAGGTTCAGAAGAGAAGAGGAGAGAAAAAAGTATAGGCTAAGAGATAGAAGGGAGTGGAGATAGAAGAAGGAAAATAGTTTAAATATTTGGAATATGCCTTGCAAGCAGATGGAGATCATGAGGCACATATAAGAAAATGGCATGTTCAAGGATAAAGAACAGAAATATGGAGAAGGGAAGAAAGGGTAGAGATGGAAAGGTTACAGAAACGATGTGTCAGACCGACTCTAGGAGTGTATTAAAAGACACCTGTATGCATGGTGAAAAAGGACGCGCAAAGCGATAAGATGAATTACAGTGCAGGAAAAAGGGTATGAAAATTTGAAGAAAGCTAAGGAGAGAGAGGTAGCGGAATAGACGAAGGAGTGTCTGAAGGAGGTGGAAGATGGAGGGCAATCGAGTTGATGGAACTTGAAGAAAAAAGATGGGAGTTCCTTACGGATAGCGATATAGAAGAGGGATTTGGAGTAATCTCTGAAGAATCAGAAAAAAAGATAAGGGGACTCAGTTTATAAAAAGTTAGGGAACGATAAAGGAATCGAAATACAATAAATGGTGTGAGTTAATAAAAAAGTAAGGGCTACCGAAGTTTTTGGAAAGGGGGTGGGAAGAAAAAAGATGGACATAAATAAAATGATAAAATAAAAGAATGATTGGTAAAAGAAAAAGATTGAGGTGTAACATAAGTAGAAGAAAAAGAGAAAATAAAGAATTGTTGAAGTTATGTAAATCCTTAGGAGATCCATTAAAATTGAATAAAAAGGTGATTTTCTGACCATGAAAGATGAATTTTGAATGAAGAACAACTATTTTCAAACAAGAATGTTGAATTTTTTATAAAAAAAGATGCCTCGAACAAAGTCGTCGCATTGTTAACGAAATAATATATTCTCCTACAAACTAGTGGTATCCTAAACCAAATGGTAGACATTTTGAACTACAAAAATATATTTCCAACTAAATTGTCAAGTTTTCTTACAAAAATTAAAAACAGAAAGAAGACAGATTTTATTTTAAACAACAGAGATTATTTTCACTTACATAAGAACGATCAATTATGTACCAAGAAAGGTAACCTTTCTACCATTGAAGATGGATATATCAATCTGAGAGGACAAATTGAATAAGTAACCGTTAAATTTTCCAACTAAAAATTTGTTTCAAACAGAATAATCATAGGTGAAACCTAATTTTCCCCGATTTCTGACCAAATATCTGAATGTTTATCTAAAAACCATAAAGTTTTCAATAGAAATGGGACAGTTAAAGAATGAATTCCAGCAATTATAAAAATAAATCTTTAGCTCATTAAATCCATCGAGCATGAATTGTTCCACAAAATGTTGATGTTGAAATTAGAATAGATTTATAAAGTTTTTAACAAACAAGAATAATCTTTGATGAACAAGAAATATTTCAACAAAAAATATGAACTTTTTATGAAACATCCGCATTTTCTACCAAAAAATAGAATCTTCAATCTACAAAGGATAAATTATCCAGCAGACAAGTAATATTTAAATTTTCACATTAGGACTCAATTTTTAGATGAAGATTATCACTCGACAAAAATGTTCATTTCAAACGAAACAAGGCTTATTCTCCACATAATAAACAAATTTACACCGTGATAGTATCATATTAAACCAAAAGACATGGATATAGTACAAAATAAACATTTATTATGGAACAAAGTATCAACTTTCATTATCGGAGAACAAACTTGTCGCAAAATATTTCTTAGCATCATTAATTAAATAAAATTATTGATGCGTCATTTAATGAAGTTGGTGAGTGACTTACTTGGACGGCACAGAACGCCAATGAGCAGAAGATCGCACACTCCATGATTGAATAAGACGTCTAACTTCTACGAGGATAGGAAACAGAAGAACTTGATCTCATTCTTTTTAGTCCTCTTTTTATATTAGATTTTTATCTTGAAGGAATGTTTATTCAGTTGCCGCAAGACCAGTTTGTAACAACTGAATTGGGAAATAATTACAGAATCATCATCATTAATAGCCTCGCAGAAGGTTAAGTTTCATCAGAAAGATATGATTTTCTGGAATATTCGTTAAAATGTCAAAAATATGTTTGTGAACTTTTTTATGTAACAATTTATTTAGTAGTCTGTATACAACGTCGCAGAATACAAAAAATTGGATGATAAACGCTTGTTTCCATATTTGAAGACTTCAAATTTGAAGATATTATCTCCGAATATTCAAGGGAATTTTTTCCTTTAATACAACCTCAATCTTGACATCAATCTACACTAAATGCAATTATCTACATCCATCTAGATCTAAGTCATGAGAATGTGTCCACGCAGAAGGCAGATTTTGTTTTGGTTGTATCTGTAAGAACGCTTTCTAAACAATAAAAAATTCCATTTTCTAGCCAATCTTTGCTAGATGTGAATATCGCCTTGAAAAAGAATGAATCTCTTTTTTGATTTTCATCACAAAATTTAAAAAAATTCGAAAATCTTCATGGAAGTAGAGGTTTGCAACAGTTTTTTAATATTGGAAACTGTAAGTATGCATAACATTGTACGCCGAATCCAGTACGCGAGTAACCGAGCACGAAGCGCGAGGTGAAAAAAATATACCGAACGCGTAGCGTGGGGTAATTCAACATCGAGCGCGAGATCCTAATAACGTGCACCCTACCCCCGTTCTACATGAACGCGTTTTTGGCTGCGCTCTGCGTCGAACGTAACACTCTGTCTACTACTCTCACACTGAAAAGCGCAGATGAAAAGGGACAGAGTATTGCGTTTACGCGTCCATGTAGATACGGGGCTAGGCGCGCTCGAGTTTGCGCCGAAGCGAGCCGCGCGCGTTCTCCGATACGAGAATGTGCCTGCGCAGCAGGCTGATATTATTTTTGGTAGCAGAACATACATCTTTCCTTTCGCGGGAGGTTATCGGAGACGATGGAGAAGAGGGGAGTAGAGAAAGGTCCGATCGAAAAGGTAAAAGAGGTGTATAAGGAGACGAAAGATAGGATAAGAGAAGGGGACATGATTTCAGAGGGTTTCTAGATGGATTGGGGGTTTAAGCAAGGGTGTCCACTCAGCCCAACGCTTTTCGCGAGCTTCATTGCTGACATGGACAGGAAACTAGAGGAAGGAGCAGTTAGGGGAGTGAGGGTAGGAGGGGTTAGAATTTGGTCACTTGCGTTTGCAGATGACATGGTGTTGCTGGCAAAAAAGAGGAAGCAATAAAAGAGATGATTAGGAGGTTAAGAAGGTACTTGGATAGGAGTCGGTTAGAGTTGAATGCAGGAAAGTCCAAGTTTGTGGTGTTCAGGAGAGGAGGTGGAAGAGATAAGAGAGGGGATCGGAAACGGAAAAGGAAGCTGGTGCAGCAGGTGGAAGAGTTTGTATACCTGGGGTTCCTATTTTGGAGGAATGGAGGGGTGAATGGGCATATAAAGGGCAGGGTAAGGAGGGCAAATGTTGTGATGAGGCAGGTGTGGGGATTGAGAAAAAGGTTGTTTGTAGATGACTTAAAAAGGAGAAGAAGGCTGTTCGACTCCTTGGTTATAAGCGTGCTACTGTATGGATTAGAGGTATGAGGATTCAAGGAAAGCGAGGAGGTAAATAGGGTTTAGAAACGGTACACCTATTAGTATTGTGAGAAGGGAGATATGGAGAACGAGTGTGGGATTTTGACGCGTAGCTGGGCGTGTAAGTATGAGGAGAATTTCATGGAAGAAGGGGGAAGTAGGCTGGTCAGAGAGTGTTGGTGGGAGAAGGAGAACAGGAGAGGGGAGTGAAAGGTGGAGGATGAGAGAGAAAGCTGTTTTCGAAAAAATGATTAGCATGAGGATGATGTGAGAAGAAGTCACGAGGAGTGAAGAAATGTGTATGAGATGGTTAAGAGAAATGGCATGGAGAGAGAGAAGGCAGAGGGGGAGGAGAGGATAAGAGAGTCAAGGCATAATGAGAAATATGGGTGGGTTATGCCAATTGAGTGAGCGCAGTATTCGTGTGAGAAAGGAGGGAAAGGAAGCCAGGAAATAATAGCGAGAATGAGATGTGGAAGCATGGAGGGCGCTAACAGGTTCGGGCTTACACAGGAGAAGAGGATGTGCAAGTTGTGTGGAAAGGAGTATGCATGAAAAAGGGGAGAATAGGGCGCTTGCATAGGCGAAAGGTGTGTTGGGCAAGATGGAGGAGAAGAGAAGGAAGGAGAAAAAGGAATGGAGATAGTTGTGCAAGAAGGAGAAGAACTATATGTGAGAAAGATTCAAAAAAAGTAAATAGTAGAAAAGGAATACCAAATAAGGCATAGGAGATAAGAAATTGGTAGGAACCGCGGAGGCAAAGTTTGGCAATGCAAGGCTGATGAAACGTATGAAAATGCGTGCGAGGCGAAGCGAAGAAGGCATAGTATGAGGGGTGTACGGATGTTAGAGTTAGGAATTTTATGTAAAAAAAAAAAATTTTGTAAAACATGGTGGTGTAAGCTAGTCAATTTTTCACGGCCAACAGGCTGAAGAATAAACGTCTATCTATCTACATCTTTTTCTTTTAAAAGTTTGGCAACTCATTCTGAAGGAATAAAACTTCGAAGAAAGGTTCATGCATTTGGGAACTGTCCAGAGGCAATACAAAACAAATTGCCGAATTATAAACTTAAGACAGGAAATGATTTAAAATCTGAAGTTCAAATTGTAAGTTGGTATGTCTTATTCATTTCCCTTGTTCCGAAATTAGATTTTTGAAATTCCTGTTCGATTGGGATAGAATCCTTGAGAATGAAAATTTAAAAAAAATGTATTGAAATACATTAATGGAAAAAGTATTGAAAAGAGTATATTTTTACCATAGACTATATGTGATGCTCCGCCAGAAAAGGTCCCTTGCTCGAAAAAAATGGATTTTTTCCAAAAATTTATTACAATTGAAAGTTTGCTGTACAAATTAGTTAAAACAAGGAAATTGATTGATTGATTCAATGTGTCTCCTGAGGGTTTACATTTTCCTCGAACCTCTCCACCGTTCCTTTACACACCCTACTACTACCTCAGTAGTAAGTAAGGAGGACTTACAGCTTGAGGTGGGTTCCGAACCACCGAGAACCCCAGCCCAGGATACTAAGAGTAACCTCTTTCTCAGGAGGTAGCGGCAACACGACTTTCCGGAGAGGAACACTCCCTTGCTCAGCAAGTGGGTCAAAGTAGACAGTAATTCTGTCGCTTACAGGCCATCATGGGTACTACTCCTAACTTCAATTCGCTTTCAAACATAAAGAAGAATTCTAAATTGCATGAAAAATGCACTCATGTACGTTCGAATGAATCAGGGATCGTGCAGACCTATAGTAAGAGTCTGTACGTAAATGGAGGGGGACAAGATAGAATCTCTCCGCTCGAAAGCTAGGCACACGACTCACTTTACCTGCTCGCCGTGTACAATCGAGTATTCGAGTAAAGGACCTTTTCTCGCGGAGCGTCACATCAACAATGTTTGGTTACCCTTCCAGGAAATGATCAGTTAATACAAAAAACGGTCCAGTAATTTATGATAGGAGGTATTAGTTTCAAATGAATTGGGACCTTTTCAGGTTTCATCAATTCTTGATGGCTTGAGTCTTCATGAAAAAATGTTCAGTCTCAAGAAGTGAGAGTCCTGTCCGAATCTCCAGTGGGATAGGTCGTGTTAACAATTCGGCTCGCGCGCGAGTATTTACTTCAACGCATGGTTTAATTTAGTACCGCGAGTGAAATTATTTTAGTCTCCTCAGAGCGAAAACCAACCAAACGTGTCCTACGCCAGAGCAGCACAGCAGGATCGGTTCCCGAAGAAAGATCAAGCAGTGGTGGCAGATGCAATCGAAGGTTTGACGATTAAAGATTATACTCTCGCCATCGGAAAAATCGTCATGCCAGCTAATGTCTTATTCGTCTCAAGAATTTCTAATGGTAGAATTTGTGTCTACTTAAGTAAACAAGAGCTTGTTGACAAACTCACGGAGACAGGTACGAAAATAAATATAAATTCACACATGCTGACTCTTAGACCGCTGATATCGAAAGCCAAGAGAATTATTATTTTAACGTGCGTCCCATCATTCCGCATTACGTCATCGAAGATAAAATGAAGGATCTCAATATTACTCCAGTCTCTCAAGTCACTTGTATCAGAGAAAGCATCAACGAAGAAGAATACGCACACGTGATGAGCTTCAGGCGACAAGTGTATTTAAACCCTGATGACATTAGTAACCACCCGGATAATATGAAAATCGAGTATGACAGCACGACATACTGGGTATACTTTTCCAGCGAGAAAGCTACTTGTTTCCTATGCAGAGAAGAAGGACACCTTGCCAAACACTGCCCAATCCAACATACAAACAAAGACTCACGCACAGACATAATGAAGAACCGTCAAGCTTTCCTAAATCAAAATAACAATAATATGGACACTGCGGAAACAGAACCTTCAACCTCTCTCACGCACTCAATGTTCCCTCCAATTACACCTAATAGTGCAGGATTCAAAAGAAAACACAGCCTACTAACTAGCTCTACACTATCCACTCATGGCGATGAGCAAGAAAAGAGGGAAAATTCAGTAACCCCCGTCGAAGACAGCGCTTTGAAAAAAGCCCAAGAAAAGCGCACAGTGAAAATAGTCAAAAAGCCATGTCCATAAAAAGAAATTGATGATCGGCTTGCTCCAGCTAAGAATTTCTTCCTAATAAACGACAACAATTATCCGCTTCATTTCGAAGAATTAGCATCCTTTGTCAGAGAGTCTCATGGAAGCTCAAACATATCAGAGGTAGCTCTAAATTACACTACAAACACATCGAGCCTCATTACCATGCTCAGCGACGCTTATCCCTACCTCGTAGATCGCAAGCTGAAAGCTCGTATCTCGAAAATATTAAAAGACTTGGGATCCTCGACACTACATATGATCCTAGCTCAAACGACGAACAAGAATCCAATAGTTCGAAAACCTTCCCATCTCAAAAATGAACTCTATCTCCACTACATCAAAGCCACTCAAAATTCTCTATTAGAATGCAAGCAGCTTTCTGAAACGTAAAGAAGATATACAAAAACTACTCACAGAAATTGACATTCTCGTGTGCGTCGAAAGCTGGCTACATGAAAAAATCACAAACATCAACTTTACAGGATTCGTCAACTACAGGCTAGACAGGACAGGCTTTTGAAATCGGTGGGATAAAAATTAATAATGTTATTCCAGTTGTCAGTCTAATTACCTGTTACAAAGCTCCAGGTATCGTCTTTTCACTTGAGCAGCGGGAACAAGTTTTCAATAATTTTGAGAACAAAAAAAAATTGTTTATTCGTAGGCGATTTCAACGCACATCATTTACATTGAACTGTAACAAAATTGACACAAACGGAGAAAACTTACTTGAATGCATAGACAAAAATAATTTATTTATACATAATTCCGATACTTATTCCCACATCGATTCTACTTCTACATCTAACATCGACCTAATTCTCTCAAGCAAAAATATCGCTAATAAAATAGACGTTCAAGTGAATGACGAGACTTTGGGCTCAGATCACTATCCAATTAAGGTTAACTTTAGTACGGAGAGACACATTTATAATAAAAAGTCATAAAATTAGATCAATACAAACAAACTGGAACAACGTGACGCAACATTTAGATAACTCTTTTGAAAATTTTTTAACAAGCGATTACGATAATCTAAGTGCCAGTCACAAATATGAATATTTCATTAATCAAGTAACTGCAGCTATTACGGGCAACACGCCGAAAAAGAAAATTTTAAATATCAAATTTTACCGAAATCCTGTATCTTGGTGGGATGAGGAGTGTTCCGAAGTCAAAAAGCGAAGAAATTCCGCTTTTGAGGTATGGGAAAAAACTAAAAACCTTGAAGACCACATAGAGTATAAAACACTCCTTGCTCTGTCCAAAAAAACTTTCAAGGAAAAGAAGAAAGAAAGTTACATCAAATTTACATCCACTACTAATTTACTAACTGATGGCCGTTACGTTTGGAATACTTGTAAGATTTTAAAAAATAAATGGACCAAGATCAATGTATCGCATGTCCCCGAAAATTTACTACTCGATAAGAAACTTGAAGCTCTCAATAAGCTTTGTCCCCCAATTAAAACTCGACCCGATCCCAACTATTTACCTAACTGCCAATCAAATGATTTTCTTGAAAGTCCCTTCAGCTTTGTTGAATTCAACCAAGCTTTAGACTCTCGCAACACTGACTCATCTCCAGGCTTAGACGGCATCGATTAATACACGCTAAAGAGGCTTCCAATCAAATACAAACTCCTACTTCTCGATATTTATAATGAAATGTACAGCACTAGCGATTTCCCAATAGACTGGAAAAAATCCTATGTGCATTTTGTTCCGAAGCCCGAAAATAAAGGCTATAGGCCTATAGCTCTCACCTCGGCGTCATGTAAGCTGTTTGAAACTTTGATAAAAAATAAATTTCAGTGGTGGATTGAAAATCAAAGTATACTACCAAACAGTCAAAGTGGATTTCGCAAGGGACAATCATGCCATGATAATTTGTTAAACTTAACCATCACCGTTCAGACAGCTTTAAGCAAAAATAAAGATATGTTCACAACATTCGTTGATGTGAAAGGAGCTTTCGACAACGTCAACATTGAATTACTCTTTGATAGGCTCGCAAAGATAGGTTGTCCTTCCATATTAGTTAAGTTTATAGGCTTAATTACGATGGGAAGATTTGTATACACCGACGTACTTACCGAACCTAAACTGACGTGCAAAGGAGTCCCGCAAGGAGGATTTTTGAGTCCTCTGTTATATATAATATATGTTGCCGACATAATAAAAAATATACCAAACGGAGTAACGATATCCCAATTTGCAGATGACATCCCGCTATACTCTAGTAACTTATTCTCGATGCAAAAAGCCCTAAATCAAGTTAAAAAAAACCTTGCTGATATAGACCTTTTTCTCGCCCCAGAAAAAACTGTCCTTATACATTTCAACAACAAGGACATTAAACCCGGAAGAACGGTCATTAAAATAGATGAGTTGATAATTAAATCAAGTGAATCCGCCAGGTTTCTTGGTATAATTTTCGATTACAAGCTCTCATTCGTCTCACAACTAAATAAAGTTAAGTCACGATGTGCTAGAGCATCCAACATAGTTAAATACGTACAAGGAATCTGGTGGGGAGCTGATCCCACTACTCTTCTCACCCTTTACAAGAGCTATGTAAGATCAATAATAGATTACGCAATCTATGTGTACTATCCTAAGCGCAAGGAACAACAGAAAAAAACTAGAAAGTATTCAATACAATGACATAAGAATAGCGCTCGCATTCCGCAAAACGACACCGACTAAAATACTCCTTGACGAATCCAAACTGCCGTAAATTTTGGAAAGGGCCAAATTTCTATGCAACATGTATATTTCGAAAATTCTATCGAATGAAAGCTCATGTATAAATAAGACTGTTAAAAAGTACTATGCTCAAACAAGAAATAGCAAAAGAAAAAAGAAAAGACTGTACGAAACATGCATTGGAAATGTAGTTCGCCTAGGTAACAACATAATTAAGTCAAGACACTATAATATGTATGTACACGATTATAACATTAGAACGACTCTGGTCCCGTCTAAGAAGATTACTGATCTAAAAAATAATCAACATACAAGCGTTCTATACAGACGGGAGTAAAAATCCAACCGCTCTGTCCACAGGTTCAGCGTGCATCAATCTTAGAAAAAATATTGTGATTAAAAGAAGTCTGAACAATAAAAATTCAGTTTTCACAGCGGAATGTATCGCAGTAAGAGACGCTCTAGACCTAGCTCTTAACAATACTGATGTCTGCAACATCGTTATGTGTGAATCGCTCAGTGTTGTCGAATGCCTGCAAAATCCTCTTTTCAATATTAATACGAATCCCTATCTTTACGAAATCAAGCTCAAATACTTTGAATTTCAGCAGCGTAAAAGTGAAAGGGGCAACATCCAAATATATTGGATTCCCTCTCACGCAGCGATAACGGGTAACGAGGTTGCAGATGCCCAGGCAAAACTTGCAACAAGCGTCAGACCAACCGATTTGGATAAACTGCCGTTTACAGACCTGGAAGAGTACTTCAAACTTGACATGAAGTCAAATACCAAAATGACTCTTCTAAATACAGGCCTCAACAAGGGTAAAACATATTTTGAACTCTATTACAGGGACTGTGATAGGCCGTGGTTCTATAAAAAAAAGCTTCCGCGCGACCTCATTGTCACAATCAACCGACTACGAGCAAATCATTACAATCTGAATGCCTCTCTCGCGAGAGTATCTATAATAAATGATTCCAGATGTACATGCTCATTCATCTCTTAGGACATTGATCATATATTATGGAATTGTCCTTTGTACTCCGGTCAAAGAATGGTACTGATTACTCAGTTTTCTCAAATAAACCAGCAACCTCCTTTCTGTACGAAAGAAATAATTAAAGAGCCCAACATTGCAGCGTGTTCTTTCATATTAAATTTTCTTCAAAACTGTTCATTGCGTATCTAGATTACTGATTGTTATAATCTCATAGATATAAACGTATTATAGTAGTATAACCTAATGTAAAATATCTTACTCTCATGTAAATTACCTCTTTCTTCGTACATATTACTCACTTTAGAGCGAATAAATCTGTAACTGATTTGAAACCTTTCAAATAAAAAAGAAAAAAAAATATGTCATAGTCAAATTTTCAAACATTCTATCGCAACAGTTCCACACTTTTAGGAAAGGGACGATTTTTTTTAATTAGGGTGAGTAGATAATAGATAAATTGATGAATAGATAATATGTGCAATAATACAGGAGCGACCACTTTAGGGGTCGACACCTCAATTTAGGGGTTGGCGCCTTGCCATCCAATATTTCAAAAAATATTTAGAAAAATCTAACTATAATCCGAATTGGAATTGAAAGCTCTATCCAGCATAGATGTATCTCAAAGGTATTTTCTAAATTTAAATTGAGAATCCGATTATTTAGGAGATAGTCCGGAAAATTAGCTCGAATAAGGACGATTTCCAGCAAAAAAGTAGAACATTTTCTTTCTTAATGAGTACAGCCCTGATGTCTTTAAAAAACGTATACCAAAAAATTTCCCCATCATCCCGAAGTCGCATACACCCTCAGCCTCGAGAAACATCCCTTAGACAGGTAGTGGTTCTTTGCTTTTATACATGAAAGGGTGCGTAGCAGGACAAAAAGTAATATAGAAGAAAATATCCAAAATTGAATTTAAGATAAAAAAGATCTAATACACTTTCGCTCTATAGGCCATATGTGAAGCATAACCCGCTCCAGGAGTAGTGGAGTTGTTTCGAAGTGTGGCGCAAAATGTACTCGCGCGCTTGGTTTTGAGCCCATAACTCATAAACGGGTAGTTTTTGGCAAAATATGCATTTAAAAAACTTGCAGAGCAGGAAATTCCCTTTCAGAAATAATATTTTTTGTTGCATTGCATTAATCTGAAAAGACATAAATCATTTTTTTTTCCAAGTGCACGTACAATCACTGTGATCATATTTCTACACCACCCCTGCGGTAGAGTTTTTGGTGCGTTTTTACATTCTCATTCTGAATGAGAAGGTATTGGTTTCATGTGAAGATTGACTTTCGCGAATGTAATGAAATCTCCACGTTTTAAGACCCCCTGAGTAAGAAAAAACGGTTCTAAGAAGGTGTCTCTCTGTCTGTCTATGTATCTGTAATATGTAGACTCGATAACTTTCGAAAGAATGATCATATTGAATTTTACTTTGGCACACTATTTTAAGGCCGAAAAAGAAAGAACGAGTTCGTTCACCAGCCATTTTTTACCAATGGTTCTGGCTTTATCCATCGAGATATGTGTGGCTTTGAGCACGATAACTTTTGAAAAAACTAATCTATTTGATTGGCCTTTGGTACACTCTTCCAGTTTCAGAAACTGAAGGTCAAGTTTGTTAGCCAGCTATTTTAGATGAGAATTCGAAAAGTAAGAGCGTTAAAAAAATTTTTGAGATCATTTTTTTCAAGTCTCAAAAATTGTAAGTATGGCTTCCTGTATGAGGTGATAAGTGGAACATTTTATCTCATTGATTTTTTTCTATGAAAAGAAAATTGTCAGAGTTATAGAATTTTCGAAATTCAAAAATATAAACAAAAATGAGAAAAATTAGCCAAACAACACAGGATATGAGAAAAAGTTAGGAGGGAAAATGTTTCTTTTTGGGATCCCTACAAGATGATGTCGACAACTTTTTGGATATCCTCGAAAATCCAAATTTTTGGTGGCTCAAAAAATAATTAAAAACAGAAAATTTCATTTTTTGGTCAGACTATTTAATGTACGGAAATATATAAATAAACAAAAATTGTGCACCAAAAGAAGATCTACAAATTCGGTAGAATTTCGGTAGAAATTTGGTAGAAAAAATTGAATTTTTTTGACAGTAATTGACACAAGCTAAGGAAAAAACAACAAACACAAGTTCTTTAACAGGAAAATATCTTCCAATGAGATATCAATCTTTTTTTGACAGGATATGTAGTTTTCAATTCAATTAGGAAATAACTATATACTTGAAATAATGCAATTTTTGAAAAAATGAAGAAGGCTGAGACAGAATAATCATTGAGAAAAATTGTTCACCCGAACTTAATCTACAAATTTGTAAGTATTCTTCAGATTGAACGCGTAGTTTTCGTTTCAATCGTTAAAGATAAAATAAAACAATAAAAAATTAGATTTCTAGAAAATGTACACAACATATGAAAAAAGGAAGAAACAAAACTTCTCTACCATTTCGGACAAATGTTGATCGAGTGCGCAGCACGAGACACGCGATGAGCATGCATTCGTTGAAGCCGGAAAATCTCTAACAAAAAGGAATTCAAAACCATAAAATTAAAGTTGTCGAACTTTTGCTTTTGAGTATCAAAAGCTCTATATACAAATGTAGGAAAGTACAAATACCGAGCGCGTAGCGTGAGTCAAATTCATAACCACGCGCGGAGCGTGAGGTGAGTTTATCATCAAGCGCGGAACGCAAGATCCAACAGACTTTTCTTTTCTGGAAGAAGATTTAATTTGCCCAGAATAAGAGTTTTTATCTATATTGTAAGAAAAAAGGAAACATTTTTTTTACGATTTTTATCAAAGTTTTTACGAACCACTTTTGAAGGGCTATAAATTCCTTTTATTTCAGATCACATAACCCAGTAAACGGTTTGTCTATAATTATAAATTAAGATAATATTTATATTCTTCTATGCATGCGTTGACTTTTGATTGTCAATACTTTTCTTTTTTGGAAATAGTTGTGCAAAATTTTAATATATTCTATAACCATTTGCATCTCACTATCTATTTATTTATTTTTCTACACAAGCCCCTAATCCAGGGAAAAGAGAGTGAATGAGCTTAGTTAAATTATTATCAACGAGACGAATTCTTTTACTTTCTATTTAAAAATTGACTCAACGGATAGATTTCAGTATTTTATTCCTTATCTTAAGTACCATTTCGTAGAGGTAGTATAGGCATATTGCTTTTATTTCTAGGAAGACTTTTAATAATGGATCCCATCATTTATATTTTTTGGTATATATGGAGAGCTTTTGAAGTTTTAATAGTGAAGATGTACTTCATCTCTCAAAGTTCTCAGTGTTTTCAGAAAAAAGAAATCAGATTGTATGTACGAACGTTTGAATATGGTCCTGAATTTCTGGAAATACAAGTCATCAATATTGTCGTTCTTGAAATTCAGAGCGATACAAACGTTCATTAGTGCCTTTGAACGAATTTCTAGAAATTTAAATTTGATATCTTAGTTTGTACGAACTAGAACTGTTGCGAAAAAAATGTCGGTATCGTAGGAATCGGGTAAGTAATGGCCTAAGGCTTAGGGCATGTTAAGTCATACTACGTTTATCTTTATGTACTCCATTTCAATCGGGATTCCGCGAAAAATTTCCAGAAATAAATTTTTTCAGAATTCCGTTTCAAGTAAAGTACATAAACGTAGGTTAATGTCTCATCATGCTCTCCTCGAATTCTCAGTCCGATATTTCATTTACAAAACAAGTGCTACAGCAAAGATATTTGGCTACAGTTCCGAAGAAATTTCCGTACAATAAAGAAAAGAGATCGGTAATGTAGGAATTTGACAGTCTCACATGCCCTCAAAGGCTTTGACTTCGGCAAGCGAGTGATATGTAGCAAAAATATTTCTGTAGGGCTGGGTTTTGTAGGTTTTCGTAACCCACTATGTAGGCTGAGCTAGTTTGAGCGCACTTTTATTTTTCAATAATCTCGACCCCGATATTACTTAACTTAAACCTGTAACAAAATTGCAGATTTGCAGGAAGCTTTTGTAGTTTTGTCAAGGTTGCTACAGCCTGGAAATGTGCGAAGGGGTGTCCATCTCTTGCAAAGATTATGCAACTGATTTGTACGAGAAAATAAATTCACATTTGATAACATCTTTCTTTATACCCTGCAATCGGTAAGTGAACATTTATCGTCCGAAGTGTCGGCAAGGACGAGGTCTTGATTGAATTGACTGTAGAGGTCGTACTACTTGTAAACTTAGTCAATGTCAATCTCACGGTGGAGTTGGAGTTCATGTTCATTGTGTTTGTTGTTATCATTTGTTTTGCTGGGTGGGTTGTCAGTGGTTGTCCTCGAATGCTGTAGAAGTACGCAGTTAACTGCATTCAGAAGGACAGTGTGAAAACTGTCAAAAAATGAAATCAGCAAGACAAAGAATAACGAACCATCGTGCAATTTTTAAATCTCGAACAAAAAAGGAGGACAATGATGAACTATCATTTGATATAATTGTTTCTGCTAGAAAAACAGGGCAATTGAGTTTGACAGGACGAGGTTTGGCTTCAGGTAAATCATATATAAATTTAATTTCCAATTATGATTTCTAATTTGTGAAAGAACAGGAAGAACATGTAAAAAAGTTGATCCTAACCTCTAAAAAAATGAGTAATGAGTGTGTAACGATATAATATCTATAAGGAGAAATAAAACTTATTTCCCGCGTAATGAATAAAACAGGATTTCATTTTTTCCATCTGTTCCCGTACTTTTAAAAAATTGTTGTCTCTGATCTAACGATATAACACTAAGAGCATTATTGAATCAATTTTCAGTTATTACATTTAGATGATTATACATTAAGATAATTATAACAAAATTCCATGTTTTTTAGTACCAAACAGGGTATGGGCAATTAACGGATTGACTAAAGAGGAGTTAGAAGACCTACGAAGAGAAATAGACTTCAATCACAAAAAAGATTGTTGGTGGGAACACGAACCCCTGAAATCATTAGATTTAAGTTCCAACTGCCTCATTGCATTAGATCCGCAAATAAAGAACCTGATGGATCTGATTTTCTTAGACGTACGTATTATATTGTAAACATACTTCTTTTATGCCAACATGGAGATGTTCTCCACAAAAATTTGTGTCATCACGAGAAATAATGGAAAATTTTTCCTACAGATCCATGACAATTTATTGGTTACGTTACCTCCTGAAATAGGAGATCTGAACAACGTCAAAAAGTTAAATATATCATTCAACAAGTTGGAAACTCTACCTCTCGAATTTTATAAACTAATCGAGTTGAGGCAATTAGATTTGAAGAACAATATTCTCAGAGAATTGGATCCTTCCATTGGTGATCTGATTATGTTGGAGTCTTTGGTATGTATTTTATATAATTGAACTGAGCCAGGGTTCTATTTGTAAACCTCTCTATAATACGTAAATACCTATTCAGAATCTATCGTGTAACAACCTAACAAGCTTACCTATTGGAATGGGATACATGGTGCGATTGGTCACTCTTGATTTGAGTCACAACATGCTCAAAGAGTTGCCACCTGATATAACGAGCATGCGAGGTGTGTTCTCTAGATGAAATTCTTCTCTAATCTGAAAGTTTTGCACTGTATACATTTCCGAAAGAATAGAATTCTAGTAGAATATCTGCAACTTCAATCTATCCACTCTAACATATTTGTGTACTATCTTTTGACTAAGAAACCAGTTTTGGAACTGGGTTATTTGAAAGTATTGTTTTCTCGTAGATGCAATATATCCTTACTAATTGAAAAATAACAAAGTAGAATTCCAATTCCTGTATGAGGCGATTTAAGCATTACGTAACGGATGCGCTTTGATACTCCACAAATTTAATTTTCCCTGATGTTTATTTTACCATAATTCATATGACTGAAAAACAATTTACTGTTTGATTTGAATTATAATGTTTTTATTTTCGAATCACCATTTGTCTTCATTTTTATTATTCTGGATTACTAATTGGCATGATTGTTGTTTTTCAGAATTGCTATCTACCATGATTTTTCTGTTTACAAAAAACCATGACCGAATAACCATTCGACATCATTTTGATCCATGTGAATTATCGTTTGACATAATTATATTTTTTAGACTAATACGTAGATATAATCTTCATTTTTCTCCAATTTCCATTTGGCATTATTTTTATTTTATGGAATAACTATTTTCCCTATTTTTTATGTTCCCTAATTTCTATCTTGTCTAATTTTTATGTCACTGAATAACCACTTACCATAATTCAATTTTACCAAATCACGTTCCCTTATGTAACGAAAATTCCATTTTTTATAAGAATAGCGCGTGACCGCATAAAAATGCCAAACGCATAAGTGCAAAATGTCTTAATATAAATTGTAACTCCGAATTCTTTTATTGTGTAAAGTTCCCATGCCAAATATATTCCATTTAACGTCCCATCAAAACGCTTCATTTCATTTTTGTCTCATAATTTGAGAATTTTCGCATGATAGGTCATAATCTAATTTTTTTATTATATATGTTTAAAGATGCAAATAATGTATTTTTAAATATTTTAATGTTAAGGTTCGCCAGTAAATATGAAATATAACACTCCAAACTTATTACATTCTCATCACAATGAGAAGATATTGGTTTTACTATACACGTTTCAAGGGGCCAAAAAGAAAGGTCAAGTTCGTTAACAAGCCTTTCATTATTATCAACCGTTATGGTTTCAACCGTAGAAAAAAATACTCAAAAATGCAAAGTTTAATTTCGCGCCCAAACTGTGCAGGACACGAACAAAATTTCTGAAACAAAAAATTTTCACCTGAAAGAGATATGCAAATTTTTTAGTAACTATTTTTTGATAGGGCGCCTAGTTTTTGTTCGATGGACAAAAGCGGTATTTGAAATTTATAAAAAATAAATTTTTTTATTAAAATATACGAAATGGGAACGAAACTTTTGGACGAAAAATTATTTTCCTCAAGGAGATCCACAAATTTGTTACTTACCATTTTTTAATAGGATGCGTTGTTTTTTTTTACTATACGAGATATTATCAATTGATAACCTCGCTTTGGATATCAATGTTCAATATACTAATTTTTTTTCATTTTTACAACACAATTCGATTTTTCGTCGCATAATCATCAGTTTTTTTATTGTGCCATTACATTGATGCGGAATCCATTTTTCGGAAGAATAAAAATTAAAGCAAATTATAATTCGGAAGAATGAATGGCTTGGTTATTCCTTAATGTAAAAATTATGACAAACAGTTATTTGATAAAATAAAAATTATACGCAATGCTTAAATTGTCCTTATTTGCCCAAACTCTGTCTAGATAATACTTCCGTTCTAGACAAAAATTGTCAGCATACTGATATGGTGTATTATCTTATGTAATTGAATTATTTTATGTTTCTAATGTAGCCTTGAAGAAGTTGGATGCAAGCTTCAATCATTTAGAAACACTGCCTCCGCTTGGTGAATTAAGAAAGGCAGAAGTTCTCATACTTCACACAAATAATCTAAAAACCTTTCCTGACATTAGTGGGTGTACAGCCTTACGCGAAATTCATCTTGCAAGCAACAGTATCACTGTGAGTTTAATTTTTAAATCCCTGAATACCAAACGATTCGTATAATAATCTTAAAACCATTTTCAACATATTAAAAAGTATTTATTGTTATGAAAACTTAAGAAATACAAATGGTTTTATTATTGCTTGAAGCAACTGACAATCCCAGTATAAAACGCAAATTCATCCACAGGAAATAGATACTTCTTGTCTGGAAGGCATGGGTCAATTGAAAGCTCTCACGTTAAGGAGCAATCAAATTGAAACAATTCCTGAAGATATTATACAACTCCTTAACTTGGAGCATCTTGATCTTTCACATAATAAGGTCTCCTCGTACGTGTTTTATTCTTCTTGTCTAGAAATAATTTTTCAATTTTGATCGTACAACTCACTCAGAATTACTTCGAAATTATTAAGACTCTTTTCAATTTATTCTAGGATTCCCAATTGTGTTGGCATTATGCCTAACCTACACAGTTTTGTCATCGATGGAAACAAATTGGATAATGTTAGGCGCGATATAGTACAGTGTGGCACACCTCGAATATTGCGTCACCTTCGACAGAGTTCAAACACGAGCCACATTGAAATTCTAGATCGTTCATCCCCCACTTGTGAAGAGAAAATTTTCCCTGACAAGTATGTATGAACAAAAAGAATAAATGTTCAGAGTTTTAAGATTGAGAAATTAATTATAATAATTAAATTCTAAAAATTATAGATAGAGGAAAATGTTTACGTTTCAAAGGTTCTTACTTATGCTCGAGTGCATGCCCGAAGTTTTTTGTTGGGACTGTTCAAAATTAAAGTAAAAATTTATTAGACAATGGGCTAGGTATCTATTAAAAGATATAAATATTCATTTTTCTGAAATATGACTCAAAACATGCCTTTATTCTATTAAGGTGCCGTACTTAAATTACGTAACAGCTCCAAGGGGGGAAGGGGGTCAAAAGATTCAGTTACACTTTGTTACGGAACTGGGGGGGGGGGCGTTTGATTCAGGTACGTAATTTTCTAAAATTCAGAAAATAAAGATGAATTTCAAATCCAACAGGACGAATTTTTAACAGAAAAGTTTAACTTTCGGTCAAAAAACATGACTTCGAGAAAATAGTTGAATTCTCAACAAAATAATTAAGTTTTCACCAGAATCGTTGAATGTTCAACCAAATTAATTCCCAAACAACAGATGAATTTTCTAACCACTTTTTAAATTATCTTGCAAAAGAGATTGCATTTCAATCGAAAACAAATGCAATTTCAACCATTGAATTGAAATCTCAAGTTATAAAAACAAGGTTTCTGAAAAACGGTGAAATTATCAAGAAAAAAAGTTCATTTTAAACTGAGAAAAATGAATTCGAATGAAAATGAATCGAATAGCTGAATTTTCGATGAGAAATATGAACTTTTTACCTAGAAGACCAATTTTACATCAAAAGGAAAAATTTAAACAAATACATAAATTTTCAAACAATAAGCTGAATTTTTATGTAAAAACTATGAGTATTCTACCAATAATGAAAGAGTGAAATTTCCAGTTTAAAGAACTACTTGTTAACCAATAGAACCAATTTTGAACTAATTTTATTCAACAACGAAAACAATACGATTCTTCCACAAAATAGTTTAGTCCTCAAACGAATGAGTGTATTTTCGACGAAGATGATAAATTTTCTGTCCAAAAACAGCTTAACAAAACGGTTTAGATCTCAAGCAAGAAGTTGCATGTTTCATAAAATATTAGGTATTTAACCAGGATGAATGAAATTTCAACGATAAAGTTGGTTTTTAATCAAGACAGATACATTTTCAACTGGGGAAGATAGGTTCTTGAGCAAACAGAAACTAGTTAAATCAGCCATTTCGAAAATTAATTTAGAAAAGAAAAAATTATTTTTCACCAAATTCATTGAAAAAGGACAAAATTTGGAACAAAAGAACATGCATTTTCTATCAAATAGTGAAATTTCCAATTTATGACGGGTAAGTTTTGGAACACAAATATAATAGTTAAATTGTCAGATGAAAATTCAATTTCCAATCAAATGTAAGATGAATTTTCAAGAACATATTTACATTTTCAATCAGAAATGTAAATCTCGAAAAATGTATTCTGAGGAAATAGTTCAACTCTAAGCCAAAGAGTACATTTTTCAACCCAAAAAATCGATTCTTAACCTAGAAGATTCATGTTTCATCAGAAAGACTAACTTTCAACAAGAAACCTAGTTTTTACTCGCATATAATTAAATTTTCTATCAAATTGTTGAATTTCTAAGACAAAAAGACAAATTCTAAAGAAAATATTTGAAACCTCAACTGAAACAAAATAATCTTTGACCAAACAGTTGCATTTCAAACAAAAAAGGATGAATTTTTATTCAAGGAGATAACCTCCCTCCTAAAAGTATGATTTACCCACAAAAAAATAAATTTTCAACCAAATAGAAGAATCTTGAACAGAAAACGAACTTTTCCAAAAAAGAGTTCAATCCTGAACCAAAACAAATCGATTTTCTTACGGGAAAGACAAATTTTCAATCAAACAAATTAATTTTCGACCTAATAGTTAGAATTTTTTACGAAATAAACGAATTCTCAGCCAAAGAAATGAATCTGCGACCAAATAAATACAATTGTGTCAGCGAAATGGATTAATCCTGAAGCATAAAAAATTGACTGTCAACCAACCAGTTTCATTTTCAACCATGAAGAATCATGTATTTTCAACCAAGAAGATCAACTTCCTGATAAAAAGACGATTTTCTATCCAGATACATGAATTTTCAACCGAATGCATGAATTTTGAAACAAATATATGAATTTTCAGATTGAACGATATTTCCTAAACTAGATAGTTAAATTTCCGATGGAAATATTATTTCTTCACCAAAAATGGAACGAATTTCAAAAAAAAAAAGTTTGAATCCTCAACCAATATAGCTTGACTTGTAACTGGATAGTTGCATTTTTTACCAGAAAAAATAAATTTTAATCCACGGATGTAAAGTTTTTATTATAGAAACTATTCTTAACGAGATAATATGATTTTCTCCAGGAAAGATTAATTTTCCATAAAAAATATAAATTTTTAACTAGAAACGGAACATTTACATTTTAGTTGAATAAATCAATTCTCAGATCAGATAAAATTCGAATTGCAACAAAATAGTTAGATCCTCAATGAAGTTTTGAGTGTGATGATGAATCTTCAGATAAAAAAATTGATTTGTTAACATATGACTGTAACATTCAACCGAATAGTTGTCTTTTCAATGGGAAAAAGTATTTTTCATTGAAAAATATTAGTTTTCTGCAAAAAAACGTTTATTGACGTCTCTTAAGTTCAGGACAGCGAAATTTATAAAAATAAAAAATTATAAAGTAAAGGGGGGGGGGGGGGGCGTTTAGGGGGTCTCAAATTCTTTACGTAATTTAAATATTGTACTGAATAACAGTAAACATAATAGAAAAAATAAAAAAATTCATGGGTGGGGGGGGGGGGGGAGTTCGTTTAGAGGCTCTCAAATTCGTTACGTAATTTAAATATTGTCCCCAAAGAACAAGTGCTCAACTTTGGATGAGTCTTTTTTATAGAGAATGTTTATCTATAACGGTGTTGAATATTGTAATAAAGCTACTTAAGTTATTTCTTGGAATTTCCTTCTGAACAAAAGTCATAGTTCAAATTTCATAACTTTTTGACAACGACCCCAATATGTTTTGTGCCCTACAATTAAAATTCCTTGAATTTTAGGTATGTAATGAAAAATGCAAGATTGTTGAGCCTCACCGGTAAAAATATTTCTGATATTCCTGATTCGGTTATGGAAGATGCAAAGTTTGCTGAAGTTACCTGCATTGACTTGAGCAGAAATAAATTACACGAATTACCATCTTCTTTGTCTCAAGTAAAGACAGTCACAGATTTGAAGCTGTCGTGCAATCAATTAACGCAAATGCCACAATGGATTGGCGAACTTAAACGTATTCAGTACTTGGATTTGAACAGAAATCGGCTGACTTCTTTACCAGAGAGTACTCATTTCTTGGAACATTTGCGAGAAATAAATATATCTTTCAACAAGTTTGTATTAAATTTACAGAAAATGGTAAAAAATTAAAATTGCAAAAAAAATTCAGTTGCGAGTGATACCAAACCTTATTTTCAGATTTGTAGAGATACCGGCGTGTATATATGAAATTATTCATCTCGAAGTTCTTGTAGCGAGTGATAACAGAATCACAAACATTGATGTGCCTGCCTTGAACAATTTACAAAGACTAGCTACTTTAGATCTGTCAAACAATGATATTGGATACGTTCCTCCAGAGCTTGGAAAACTCATTCATCTTAGGTAATTTATTTATTTTTGTTTGAAAGGGATACAATGATTCGATTGATGAAAACACATTTCAGCTCATGAAAATTACATCAATAGTTATTCAGGGTGTTGATAAAGAGTAGCTAGAGTTATCGAATAATCTGAATTCGATCCACTTAATTGGAAAATTACTTTTCTGAAACTCCAAATTAAATCTCCTGTTCCACTAGTAATTCTTCAGGAGCAGTAGAAAAAATCCTGGTTTTTGTTCTCTGTACCAACTACCTGAAAACTGTTTTGTCAGCGTTATTAATGTTTAATTCAAATGCAATTTGAAATGAAAGATTCATATAAATATTCAATGTTTGTAGTTAGTTCTTGTTTATAATTGTTGTTCATGTTTGTACTATTTATGTTTTTCATTTTTATTTTGTAGATAAGTGGCTTGTTCTGAATTTGCATGAAGCAAAAAATAAAATTTTGAAAGTGAGTAATGGACGTAGATCGAAAGCTCGAAGAAATCTGGCTTCACGAAAAGTTCATTAGACACTTCAAATTATTTGCTTGCCAATTAGAGATATCATATTCTGAAATTTCTGCACGATGCATCCTGTGTGTGGAGTAAGATGTCGTTATCTCTAAAGCATAATCCATATCATAATCTAGTATTCACCTCGCAACATTAAATGACATTCTATAAAAGGTATAAAAGGTAAGATTGAGTTCAACTTTCACCCTCATTATTATGAATTGTAAAATAATACTTGACATTTTCAGATTTAATTAATAAATTTCGTTAGTATGTCCATTAAGGTTCATTATGTAAAAAATTGAAAGTGACCTGACAATATTTTGAAGAAATATCAGTCTTGCAATGAAAAATTCAAAACTGTACAAAAAAAGGATTAAAAATTTGCCCGCTGTGCAGGCATATTCTTATGGCTTGAGGATCTCTAGGCACCCTAATGTTTTTAATTTGTTGTTGTTGAAATTGAAACTTTGGTGTTTGTGTAACTAATTTATCAATCACTTTATGTCATTTATTTCAATGTAATTTAATCATCGCAAATTATGTTTCAGAACTCTACTGCTGACAGGGAATTACTTCAAACAACCAAGGCATGCGACCTTAGAAAAAGGAACTGAAGAAATTCTTTCCTATCTTCGGGACAGAATACCTACATCATAATCCCGCTGCAATTGAGAATGCAAAGATGTTTCAAAGTTCTGCAAAACTTCTTTTTTAACAGCAAAGAATTGGGGAATTTACAAACGAATTAAAAAAAATGGCATTATAAACAAAACTTTCTGTCAGAATGTGTTACAGAATTCATCTGAATTTTCAGTCACCATTTAATCAGTATTATATCTTATTTTTTTTAAAGAAGTATGGAAACAGTATTTATTGATAAAAAAATCAATTTATGTGCTTAATCCAAGATGAAAGATAGGTTTCAATTACTTTTGTCGAAATACTTCACATCCTTTGGGGAAGTTTTTTCATTTATTAGATGACAGTAGTCGAAGAGTACTTTTTTCTTAGAAGAAAAACACTACATTGTTTTATTTCAACTCACTGCTTTATTTATTCGTGTATATATATTTTTTTTTAATTTAATTTTCCTATTATGTATACAGACACATAATGTGCCTGTGTTGTTTTATTGTCGACTTATTTAAAAAAACTTTTTTGAGATACTTTTGTCAATCAGCACCTGTACCTGTAATGTACCTGTATTTTTATGTTGAAGATTTGTTGTTCTTGTACTATTTATTTCTAATTTTATGTTTGTTTGCATTTTTACATTCGTACAAAAAAATTATAATACTAGGGGTTTCGTGAACGATGCGCACTTTGAACGTGCACATGTCATTATAATTATCATAAATGTCCAATTAGACAATAATGCAGCGGACAAACTTAATACGTAAGGAATGATTCAAAGTAAGGAGAGTTAATAGCATTCCTAAAAACGTAGTTTTTTATTGTATCGACTTTAATTGTCCAAAATGCGTTTTTTTTTGTTCTTGTTCTATTGAAAAAAAACTTGGTTTCCATATGATTTAATTTCATAACTATTATAAAATCATATTTAAAGAGCTTCATTTAAACGTATGGGTTGAAATATTCATACTATTTATTTATTCTTAACCTGTATGATCGCAACAATTTCAGAAATAAATACAAGTATTTATTATATATTACGTCATTTTTAATCAATTGCGTATTATACATCCCTACCCCAAAATTCGGCATCGTTTCCTACTAGGTTCTGACGTCGAATATTATTACGCATGAAAATAAAGCAATTCATAGTCCGCCATTGAAAATTTCAAGTCCCAGCCAGGCCTGAGATTTACCATATTCCAAAACATTCTCCGCCGCTTCAAAGACGCCGCAAGTTTTGAATAGTGTGGCAAATTCACCATCCTTGAGCCAAAGCAACTCTTTTTGGAATAAATATTTCAGTTTCGAAGGAGGAAGAGCAGTTTACAGGCCACCATTGAAAATTTCATCTTTCAGCCAGGGCTGAATTTGAATATTTTCTAAAAAATTCCCTGTTGCTCTAAGAAAGTCGCAGGTTTTGGAGAGTGACGTAAATTCACCATCTGGAAGCAAAAAAAATTATTTCCAGATTGAAACTGTCAATTTCATGAAAGCTGTAGCTATGTGTAGACCTAGTATTTAAAAAATAATCAGTATATCTTACTGTATTCGGTTCGGTTCCTTTGGAATGAAACCGTTGGACCTATGACAAAGCCACCAAATGCGTCCTCAGGTTGCGGATAGAGGATTTCTGATGAATCCCGAGTAACACAAACGTTTTCTGGCAAATCAGAAACTTTTTGAATTTCTGGTAAGAAAAACGTAGGATACTTCCGCTGATTTTTGAGACCCAACGAACAAAACTTTTCAAAAACGTCTTACAAACGTTTGACCAATAAAATTTTGAGTGACAACTAAAAGTGTTCACCTTGAAAAGTTCTACAAATTCGTATATAGCCTGTCTTCGATAGTACACTTAGTTTTTGTTATATTTGCAAAAATTATATAGAAATGAAAAAAGAATCATTTTGTGGACAAACTGTATGGTATAGTAAAAAAATGTTCTAGAACAAAACTGTTCACTTTAGAAAGATCTACAAATTTCATACTAACCATTTTTTGATAGGACACATGTATTTTATTCTATTGGAAGAAAAAAATTGAAACTTAAAAAAAAATCTGCCCGCCTCGCGTGCACATTCTCATCGCGCGCGTGGGGCGCGGCTCGCTTCACTCGCTAGTTAGAGCGCGCCTATAAGACCAGGGTTGCCACAATTTCTGGAAATCATGGAAATCATGGAAATATCATGGAAATTTTTTGATCATGGAAATATCATGGAAATATCAGGGAAATTTTATCAATATCAGGGAAAAAAGGAGCCGCGAAAATTTTTTCAGATTAAATCTACGCTGTCGAGACATTTTTTTT
>WSXT02191893.1:0-14194 GCA_011762715.2 Neuroterus valhalla
GAACTTTGTGTTTCGAAATTTATTATTTTACTTGTGGGTCTTTTTTTAGGTTTATTTCTTCCATTATGATAAAAGATCAAGTTTGAGCGGTCCTAGTGTGTGTGTTTTTTGTGTGTGTATGCATTATCTACGAACACTAGAGAATTCGGGAGCAAGGTATGCAATAAGAATTATTGTACCCATTTATTACTGGATTAGAGAAATGTAAAATTGTCAATATCTAACTTCAAGTACATGAGGGAATATCAGCGTAAAATATATTATTCTCCCCGAAAATCCTATTTATTTATGACTTCAAAAATTGTTTGAGATATATAAATAAATTGATTGAATTCATTATATTTAACTTATGTGTATCTATACCAATGTAAGAATATCTTCCTATCAGATATGATTTTATAAGAAAATTTATGACAGCTTACTAGCATTTTTATTCAAGTTTAATTTATTTAGGTTTACTCTGGAGTACAGTGGAACTCGGCTGTGTACCGTATTGAATTGAATCCCGTTGAATGCTGCTTGAAATCTAGGCATGCAAAAAAAAATTATGATCAGCAAGAATGAAAAAACATATCACTAGATTTTCGTTTTACCGTATGGATTCTATGGATTCTGCTGGGTTTCGGTCCAATTAAATTCAGTTTGAACTGAGTTTTTCTTTAATTTACCTTTTTACGCTTTTCCATCTTAGTGGAATGTAATGCGCAACATTTTTGTAAAAGTGCACAATTACTCAACGTTTTGTTTTAATTGATTAACCCTAGTTCAAGCAAAAAACTTGTTCTTTTGTACAGTAACAGGATTGATTGACAAAGGATTTCTACGATCTAAATAACACACGTGAACTCAAAATGTCTAACAAGCTGAAAATTGAAAAGTTGAATGACATCCTACTTTGCACAAAAGAATTTCTATCTTTGGTTTCATGAATAGCACGAGGTGTATCCAGTAGATATATAACTCAGTCCGCACTTATTATGTTCTAAATTGGGAAAAATAACATTTGCAAAAAATTTGAAATTTTTACACATGATTGTTTTATTAAGTGAATTACATTATAAAAGGTGTATTTCTTTTTTAGAAGTATAAAATCACCGTTATTGAACTCAAATTACAATTTCCAAAAATAAAAACAGTGTATTACATTGCAAATAACGTAGTATATGATTATATACTATTGTGGATCATATATGCCTAACGGGATGCTTCAACATATCTATTATCCGTCATGGTCATGGGTGTCGTCATCAGACCATACATGTCCGTAATTGGCATACTTCTTATGATCGCATGATCCTTCAAAGTCTGGTTTGATTTCTAGAATAGTTGAAAATTTTTTTTAACACGTATATAATCGTGTCGCTCCAAAAACCGTATTTAGAATGAAACTCAATTTTCAAGAATGAAATCCTGGCCAGTGGTAATTGGTTAAATGTGAGAGAAACGAGCGCCAGCGACCACTACTAAGTTTGAGACAAAAATGTTCAGAATGACGGAACGCATTCTTCAATTGAATTGAATTAGAATTGATTGATTCAATGTGTCCCCTGAGGGTTTACATTTTCCTCGAACCTCTCCATCATTCCATTACACACCCTACCACTACCTTAGTAGTAGCTTAAGGTGGGTTCCGAACCACTAAGAACCCCAGCTCCAAGTACTTAGAGTAACCTTCCTCTCAAGAGGTGACGGCACCGCGACATTCCGAAGATGAACACTCCCTTGCTAGGCAAGTGTTCACCGCGTGGGCCACCGAAGCTCTTCCAGAGTGCGAGGCAGGAATCGAACCCACAACCAGCCGGCGCGTGGGTCAAAGCGCATGCCTTAGTCCCCACGATCAACTGGCCACTCTGGCAAAAAGAGTAAATTTTCACTTTTAATTGGTGTCCCCTTTACTGTTACGCAATTTTCAAATCGATCTTTCAAAAATCCAGCGGCTGCTTCATAATCTCGTCCAGTTATGTGAGTCACTGATAAGGTGAAAGTCCATATTATGGAACATTGTACTAGTTTATGAAACATATGATAATATTCTGAGTTAAAAACAATTTTTAACTTTTTCAGTATTCACAATATTCTATTTATGATTTTTAAGAACTAATTTATTTATTAGATAAATTTATTTCTGTCATACCTTAAAATGCAGAGAAAAAAATAGATTGAATGCCCGTGCCAGGTTGCATGAACAAAAACGGTCGTTTGTAGTAAAACAGTGACAGATGTTATTGAAATTGCTTTAACTTTTTTAGCTATATACATATAATTGAAAAATACTTGAAACATGTTAATCGAAAGCTTGACTTTTTATTTACCTACTGATAATGAAATAAAGTTTTTATTTTTTATTGAGGTGTTCCATAACAGGTACACAAATTTTCAATAGTCCGTATTCATGGAACAGTATATTCAGTGTTCCATGCTCCCGAACATCCATTGTTTCATGTGGTCCGTAATTATGGAACAGCAGCATGTGAGGCTAATAATTATTTAATTTCTTGTCAATAATTGATGATTATTTATGAAAAAGTACCATAAAAGTTATTACAGTGTAAGTTTCCATAAATTTTAATTTGGTTAAGTACATTGATTTGAAATTTCATATAAATAAAAAAATAACCTCAAAAATTTGTAAGCTGCATAATAAATATTGTATTTAATGAATTGAGTCAATAATCTAAAAATGTTACTCGAGTCAAAAAAGAAGATTTTCTACTAGTTTTACAGTTTGCTTTGGATAATACGAAAGAAGAAAAAAATGCTGTTACCAGTGGATGCAAAGCTGTAGGCTTATATCCTTTTGAAACTTCTGTCGTTGACTATGATATATTTAATGAATGAAAAAAATCTAAAACAACAGCTGCTGAAGGAAAAACGCAAGAGAAATCGAGTGAAGATAAACAAAAACATTTATCAACCTTCGAAAACAATTTATCGAGGAATATTATAGAGGAATTTTAGAGAGTTTGGTTCAATCAGACATGGCCTGGAGATTTATAAATGAGAGTATTGTACCAATACTGGTTTAATATCAGTGGAAAACCTAGTAAAAAAATTAGAAATACTTTATCATATCAGGATACACGAAATATCAGGATACACATTCAAAATTTTTATAGATAATTATTTTGTTGAAATAATTCATTTTTAGGATCAACCGTTTTCCAAATTTTTTTTCTGTTTTTTTTTTGTTAGTAGATGTTCATATCGATGTCTTTATTTAATGATTTTTTAGTATAATTTTTATAATTCGGTATACATAGGTTTCCATGAAGAAAATGAACCAACTATCAAAGAAGTGACTCTGGTGAATTTAAATAATAATAGAAAAAGACAAGAACTAACGATCAAATAAATCTTAACGATAATTGTTCAAATATTATATAATATATATAAATAAATCAAAGAGCTACTAAATTTAGCTGATGTTTTAAAACATAACGTTGGTGATGAATGAATGTTTGATTCGAATGTCTTGGTCGCTGATTATTTAAAAGTTTGTTGACAAATTAGAAAAAAATATTTCATACATAATGGGTATTCAAGAAAAAAAACAACAAAAAAATAATTACTAGAAGAGAAAAAACTGTTGGTTGATGAACGGAAAAAAACTCAATGATAAAATGAAAACAATACAACAAATGATCAAAGAAGAAACGAAATAGTTAAATTGTAAATTTAATTTTGAGTAAATCCTGTTTTTATGTCTTAATTATTAATCCAAAGATTCGGAGCTGTTCTTGTCATACTTATGTTGTAAGAGAATATTTATTTATTGCTTGTTAATTCGTTTAATTTTTAGGTCTAACTTAGTAATAATATAAAACAATTTTTGAAACTATGAATAAATAAATTATTAACTGAAAAAACAAATTTTAACCTAAATGTTTCAGTCGATTTTGTGTTCCATAATTTGGGACATCCCCGATGGAACACCCGTACATGTTTGTTTGAACTGTTTCATAAATACGGCCATAAGTACTTATCTTCTTTTTTATTTAATTTATTATTATTTTGAACAAAAATTCACTCGATAATAGCTGTTTTCGCTTCAGTAGATATCAGGTAAACGATTACCTTGAAAAAGTTAGATTTTTCAACTCTTCTTTCTTTTGAATAATGTAAAATATACAACTCCTATTCATAGGGTGTTCCATAATATGGCCCTTTACCTTATATTATAAGGACATCCGTCATTCTTTGCCCATCTATACAATTCCAATGCGTAATTTACGACCTTACTTTCTAGAGAGTTTTTTGCATGTTCCCTACAAATTCTATTCCGATAAAAACATTTCTTATGCATGAAATGAATTGGGAAAACATAATTCATTAAAGGAATTTGCAGAACGCCTTAATGATTCCGATGATGCCTAATTAAATATGTCGGACTGAAATTGATAGTTTTCGTGGTTATTTATGATATTCACTGTAATTTATGAAATTTGAGGATATGTATTAAATTTGTGGGAATTTCGTGAAACTTGTGACATTCATTGAAATTTATGAGATATGAGAAATGTATCAAATTTTTGGAAATTTAGAAAATTCGGGGTGTTTTAATAGATTTGTGATGAGTTATAAAATTTGTCGTGATTCATAAAATGTATGGAAGTAATATATAGGATTTGTTGTAATTCATGATATTAACGGTGATTTATGAATTACGTGGTAATTTATGGGATGTATGGTAATATATGAAATCTGCGGTAATTTATTAAATTTATTGTAATATATCAAATTCGTTATAATGCATGAAATTCATAGTAATTCATGGGATTTGTGGTACTTTATGAAATATTTTATAATTGATAAAATTTGTGGTCGTTCATAATATTTGTGTGAATTTATGGAATTACTGGTGATGTATGAAACTTGTTGTAATTCATGAAGTTTATGATAATTTATGAAATATCTGGTAATTTATGGGATGTGTGATTATTTATGTAATTTTGTTTAAGTTTGTGGTAATATATGAAATTTCTTGTAATTCATGGAATTTATGGTAATTTTTTCAATATGTGGTAATATTTCGGATGTGTGACAATTTATGAAATGTGTGGTTTTTTGGAAATTTGTGGTCATTCATAAAATTTGTGGGAATTCATGAAGTTGGCGGTAATATATGAAACTTGGTGTAATTCATGAAAGTATAGTAATTTACGAAATTTGTGGTCATTTATAAAATTTGTGGGAATTTATGAAGTTTGTGGTAATATATGAAATTTCTCGTAATTCATAAGATTTGTGAGAATTTATCAAATTTGTTGTAATTATTAAAATATATGGTAAATTATAAAACATGTGGTAATTTATGGGATGTTTGGTAATTTATGAGATAGGTAGTAATTCATAAAATTCGTGGTCATTTATACAATATTTGGGAAATTGTGAAGTTTGTGATAATAAATGAAATTTTTGGGAATCCATGAACTTTATGAAAATTTACCGGTAAATTCTTATAGTTGTAATATAATTACCAGTCACACCACTGCCCAGGATTATTCTCCCATTGTACAGGCATTCAATTCTGTTAGTGTTCCAAAAAATATCCAAATCCCCCAAAAAAAACTCTTCAAAAGGAAATTCGGGAAGGCGAGAGAAATGTCGTAATAAGGTTTTTAAAAAAGCCAGATCAGTCGCGTATGCTGAGTTGAGAATCGTCTTCAAAGGTATGTCAAAGGATGTTGATATTTTCATAAATCATAAAAAGAAAACAATATGAGATAAATAATCTTTGAACTATTTTTCTTCATGAGCTGGAATAAATATAATGCAGTTGACCTTCGACACTGCAAGTTCTTTGCATGATTCGTTACAAAGAATAAAACTTTTATCTTTTAGCTCCACTTACTATTGACACACGTATATCGAGTTTCTCATCTGCCCGCTTTTATAACTTTTGATAATTCTTTTTAATGTAATTAAAACCTTACGATTATTACATTTTTTATCAATTTTGGAAGCTCCACCCCTCTCCTATTTAGTTATCGTTAAATTGGTAACTTATTTAATGAGAAGCGGGAAGATGAGAGACTCCATATGTCTGTATCAATAGTAAGTGGAGCAAAAAGATAAAAGTTGTATTCTTCTCAACAAATTATGCAAATGATTTGCAGCGTCAAGGGTCAAATGCATTATATCCATTCGAGTTCATGGAGAAAAATTTTTCAAATATTATTTATTTCATGTTGTTTTCCTTCTTATGAAATTTCTCTCACCTTCCCAAATTTCCTATTGGAAAGTTTTTTTTTTTGATATCAGTCACCGAATCTTCCAAAGTTGAATAATTTGTTTTAATCATTCAAGGAAGATCGTTTTGAAATTTCAGGATTTGAAAAGTGTCTCATTCATAGAAGCAATAATATATGATATGTAAAGAATCATCCCTGTGGGATAAGAAAATTCCTTTCAATACAACTGACTTTGTTGACAAGCATCCATGCACAAATAAGTGACATCTTTCTTGCATACATCAGTTGGATAGGTCTGAAAACACATTTCATCTCTTAGTTCACAATTGAAGGAAATCATTTCTCAACCTAAAAAAGGCCGCGAAAATGTTTTATACTTACAGGACATCTTTTATCACATGTAAGTTGACTATTCTAAAAAAAAAAATCTCTATTAGTAGGATCACAATGATTCCTTTCGGATTTGTATTGTTTGTGAATTTGCATTTCCACACTAAATTTCCTATAAATAAAAGATTATGAAATGTTAATTATACGCAATGAGGGAAGCAAGTGTAGTACTACTATTGATATACCTTATTTTTGTTTGACCCGCCTTTTCCAGCTGCGGCAGCGTTCCCAGATGAACAGGGTCCCACATAATCATGAGGAATTTCTAAAAAAATATTTGATATTTACTATATCTTATGTGAACATGTATTTTTTAATCATACTCGAAATTCAACAGAATTTCAAAAAATGAGCTGTTTTTTATGATATTTGGAAAATATTTGGAAAATGTATGCTAAAAAAAATGATAAAATTCCTTCCAATACAACTCACTATTTATGCAAGCATCCATGCACAAAATAGTATAATCATCTCTGCAAATTTGAGCCGGGAGCGCCTTGAAACACATGTAATTCTTTGGTTCAAAATTTCAAGAAGAGTTAATCGCTTTCTAATATTGAAAGGGTCTTGCAAAGTTTTGTATACTTACAGCGCAAAATCCTTTACACATGGCTGGATCATTCTTCAAAGACTGAAAAATAAAAAAATTCTCTATTATAATATTAGGGGAGAGTAGGAAGTTGTGAGCCGGGGTGAGTTGTGAGCCATTTCGATTTCTGCCATGCTGTGATTACTCGGTCTGTTGTATGTAATGTTCAGTGTTTTTCTTGACCCAAGCTAACTTTTTTGTGAGCATTCATCGCATCTGCAGTTGTTCTTGGCCTTCATGTGAATCACTCATTGTTGAATCGCACCGAAAGTTATTTTGTTATTTGTGTTTGTGGTATTTTGAGGCCCGTTATGCAGACATTTCTAGAGGAAATTTTCTACAAAACATCCCTTAGGCCATTGGCTCTCCACACAAAAAAGAAAATATTGATAATTGTTCAGGGCGTCGACAGCGATGCGTCCATTCTGAATAAGTCCGATGTGGGGAGTTATGAGCCACTAGTTGTAGGGAGTTGAAGGCAGTTGATTAAGACTTCTGCATGATCTGTATGGGCACCATGCCAAAAAAATTGAATAGGAATAACGCAATACATTGTAACATGTGCGACCGTACTGTGCACTTGGAGGGTGCCAACATGACGACTGGGTAATACACCTGTGTTAATTGCGAATCTGATTAATTTTTAATAATCTCCTAGTTACATCGAATTTATCTTAAATTTCATTTTCATTTTCTGTCCAGTTGTTAAATTTAGATGTCTTCTAAAAATCCAAATTAAAACATTCACAATCTATCGGTTTTTATTGAAGATATACCTCGAAAACAAAACCCGGCTCACAACTCCCCACTCTCCTCTACTATTTTTACATAGTTGCATAGATCTGGAAGTGCACAAAATTTATATTTGATTGAAGGCTGTGATGAGTCGTCCCGAAAAATTAAGGGAGTTTGGAAAGGGGAAGATTCGGTATAACTATTGAGTGGGTAGTAGTTCTAATATAAGTAATATACAGTACAGCTTCTCAATAAGACGCCTCTTGAGAAAGTAGGGGAAGTGCTGCCCAGGAAACACGCTACCCCCACTAACATTCTTCGCTGCTCTCGAAATTCCCGGTCATTTCCCGGTTCTTCCTGGTCAAGTTTCATGACGTTCATTCTAAACATCTTTTAACACAACAGATCAAACAATGCAAGATAAATCAATTTTGAAGAGAATACTTAAATTTTCAACAGCAAAAAATTATTTTTTTTTTAATAAATTTGAACAATCCATCTTTCAATAAAAAAAAATCAATTCACGATAACAAAAAAAAAAAAAATGGATTTCCAACCAAATAGTTCATAATTTAATAAAGAAGATGAATTTTTAAATAAGAAGATACATTTTCAACTCAAGCACTTCAATTTTCAACCATGGGGGTGAATATTCAATCGAGAAGATAAATTTCCAAATAGAAAGAATAATTTTTTAAGAAAAATACAATGTTTCAACAACATAGTCTAATTTTGAACCCAAAACATAATTATTTTCCACGGAAAATGAAACAGTATTATTTTCAGTTTAAAAAACCAACAAACGAAACAAGCTAACTTTCAAACAAATTGTGTAAAAGTGAAATTACTTTTACACAAAATGATGAAGAAATAAATGAAATTGTAGATGCTAAACTAAAGTAGTTGACTTTTAAACCAGAAAGACGAATTTTTACCTGAAATGATGAACATTTAACTAGGACAGTTTGATTTTTGACAAAAAATTAATTTTTATGCAAAAAAAAACTTTCAACAAAATGTTTGCAAATCGAACTATCAAAATGGAAATTTTCAAACAAAAAAGGAAAATTGACATATCTGTCGATTAAAATGAAAAATGTTTAGATTTGTAACTTGAATTGTTAACGGAAAAAAAGAAAAAAGTGTGTGAAGTTTCAACGGGATAATTGAAGTTTTGATTCAAACAGACAAATTTTCACCTGATTGTCGAATCTTGAACAAGAAAAGATCAATTTTCCACTAAAAATGAAACAGTTGAATTTTAAGTTGAAGAAATGGATTCTCGACCAAACTGTTGAATCATCAGGTGTAATGATGAATCTTCAACGGGAATAGATGCATTTTAAGCAAAAAGATACATTTTTGACCACGAAGAATAATTTTCTACAAAAAAGGAAAATTTTCCTCAAAGTACGTACATAATTTCTCACAGAAGAAGTTCAATTTTCAAATTCAAAAATCAATCTCTGATGATTCAATTTTTGATTTTCAATAAACAAGTTTGAATTTAAAACAAGTAGTTGATTTTTCAACTTTAAAAGGATGGATTCGCAATGCCATTCTCAATTATCAAATTTGAGTCAGCTGAAAAAATCTCATGGAACAACGAATATGCAAAACGTTTTTCATATAATGGAAAAAATTGAAACTTCTTTCTCTCAGGACGTAAAGATATATTTAGATATTTTGAGAATCCGAATAAAGGAACGTTACATCCTTCAAATCAAATGATAAGATCTATTTGTGAATTATAAAAAGAAAGCAGTCATTTTTCGTATTTTTTCGATAGAATTTTTCATCGTCTAGGTTCGGTTAAGTTAATTCCCGGTTTCCAAAGTGAATTCCCGGTTCGAGGGGAAGGCGCCTTATTGATAGGCTGTACTGTATCCTTATAAATTTTTCGAAGAATTATTTCATTATAACTCCTTATTGAATGTTTTGGATGGAGTAAAACTCACTGTAGCTTTTTTAGTTACAGGAACATTATGCGTTCGGATTCCAGGAGCTGCAGAGATGACTGAGAGTAACGTAACGAGAGCTTCAAATATAAAAAATAGACATTTTTATTTATTTCGGAATATATTTTATATATGTGCGATAAAAATTAATTTCAAAGCAACAGAAGACTTTTCCACAGAATATGATTTTTCCCATTCTCATTCTGACTGAAAAGGTGTTGGTACATTCGTAAAAAAAAAAGATTTTCACGAAGGTATCTGTCTGTCTGTCTTGTCCGTAGTCTATTACCTGTCTACTCGATAACTTTCGAAAGAATGATCAGATTGGATTGTGTTTTGCCACACTTTTTTGAAACCAGACAAGAAAGGACGAGTTCGTTAACCAGCTATTTTGGATGAAAAATCAAGGGGGGGGGGGGCGTTTTGAACATTCTTTTGGACTTTTTTTTCAAGAATCAAAAATTGTAAGTACGATTTCTTATAGAACTCAAAAAGTGAAACAATTTAACCTATTCATTTTTTTTCGATAAAAACGAAATTGTCAGACTTATGATATTTTCAAAATTCAAAAATATATGAGAAAATGAGAATTTTTAGCCAAATAACGCAAGATTGAAAAGAAATTCAGAGAGAAAATGTTTCTTTATGGGAGCCCTACAAGATCGTGAATACAACTTTTTGAACTTTGGCACCTATTTTCAGGGACCAAAAATACAAGTCGAATTGGTTATCCAGCTATTTTGGATCAAAACCGGAAGAAAGGAAGCATTTTGGAAATTTTTTCGGATTTCCTTTTCCTAGATTCAAAAATTGTAAGTACGGTTTCTTATATTAGGTAAGAAGTGAATGAAAAATAGAAAGATTAATTTTTCGAGCAAACTATGCAAGGTGCGAAACAATGTTAGGAACAAAAATTATTCATTTTAAAAAGACCTATAAATTTTATACGTACCATTTTTTTCATAAGATGCCGTGAAAAATGTTACAAAAATTGAAAAACTCTATTTTTGAGCAAAACTATGCGAGGTATGAATAAAATGAAACCTTAACAAATTGTTTACCTCACAAAAATCCATAAATTTACTCTTGACTATTTTTCGATGAGACGAATAGTTTTCGTTTTAATCGCGATAACGCACTTAAAAAATAAAAAATTCCATTTTCAAGCCGAACAATAAGAGACAGGAAGAAAAAATTAATAGAAAAATTGTTCGTCTTGAAAAGTTCTACAAGTTTCACATCAAATTTTTTTCAACAAGGTGTATATTTTTTGTTTTGATCGTGAAAATACTTTTTACACAATGAAAAATTCAATTTGCTAGCCAAACTATGCGAGATGTTAATATTAATGGCAAGCATTGCAATCAGAATGTGTTCCTTAAGGCCAGTAGAGCCTTGAGTAAACTGAATATAAAAGAAAAATTTCATCAAAAATAAAAAAATAAATTCAAGAATCTTCATAGAAGTAGAGGTTTTCAGCAGTTTTGGTAAACTGAATCAAGCAAGTATAAAGCCGAGCGCGAAGCGCGAGTTGAAAAACAAACTGAGCCCGTAGCGCGAGGTAAATGCATTATCAAGCTCGCGCCGCGGTCAGATTTTTTATACAGATAATGACTCACTCAATAAGGAACCGAATGACACTTTATCCTTCATCTTGTGAACCTTAAGTGAAGATAATTTCCTATAAATCAAAATGTTTTCTCAAAAACTCTTCGGATGAAAATGTTTGACAAGAAACTGAATATTTTGAGAACAATAACAATTGTTGTTGTAATGCAAATAATTTCGAGAGCCCGCTATGTGCAATAATTTGTTATCTATAAAAGAACTGTTTAGGAGAAAAGCATGACATAACAATAAAATCGTCGGAATCCATTTCGATGTACAGCAGGGTTATCTACTTTCAATTCCTAGCGGAAGTACAGATAATTTTAATATTTTGCTATGTGGAACCAAAAAAGCGAAAGAGTCCACGATGAAAAGATAAAATAACAATAATAAAATAAATCTAATAAAATAATCTAGGCATGCAAAAAAATCAAGATCAGCAAGAGTGAAAAAAGATATCACTAGATTTTCGTTTTACCCTATGGATTCTATGGATTCTGCTGGGTTTCACTCCAATTAAATTCAATTCGAACTGAGTTTTGAAAAATATGGATTTCCGTTTAATTTACTCTATTGCACTTTCCCATCTTAGTGGAATGTAATGGACAACATTTCTATAAAAGTTAGCAATGAATTAACCTTTTGTTTGAATTGAGTAACCCTTGATCAAGCAAGAAACTTGTTCTTTTGTACAGTAACAGGAGTAAGTGACAAAAGATTTTTACGATTTCCGTGACACACGTGAACTCAAAATGTCTAACAAGCCGAAAATTGAAAAGTTGAATGACATCATACTTCGCAAAGAAGAATTTCTATCTTTAGTTTCATGAAGAACACGATGTGTATCCAGTAAATAAATAAATCAGTCCGCACTCATTATATTCTGAATTGTAAAAAATAACATTTGCAAAAAATTTGAAATTTTCACACATGATTGTTTTATTAAGTGAATTACATTATAAAAGGCGCATTTCCTCTTTAAAGTATAAAATTACCGTTATTGAACTCCAATTACAATTTTAAAGAATAAAAACAGTGTATTACATTGCAATTGATGTAGTATAAAGCGTAACGAGGTCATTAAACCGATAATCTGAAATTGGGACTTAAAAGCCTGTGAGGCGGGCCAGAATCTAGTTTTTTATCAGAAGGAAGAAAGGGACGGATCCATGTCCAAAAACACTTCCATTTCCACTGACCTATCACCTTCTTCCTAAGGGTAGAAACTCGATTTTCTACCCACTCCATAGGCATCGGAAGTCGAATTTCCGATTCAGGTATGATGAAAAAGTGTATGATTACGTACTATTGTGGATCACTTGACACATACTTCATGAAGTATCAACATTCACATTTTATGCCTTACGAGATGCTTCAACATATCTATTATTATTCTTGGGTGTCGTCGTCAGACCATACATGTCCGTAATTGTCATACTCCTTATGATCACATGATCCTTCAAAGTCTGGTTTTATGTCTAGAACAGTTATAAATCATTTTCAGCACGTATATAATCGTATCGCTCCAAAAACCGTATTTAGCATGAAACTCAATTTTCAAGAATGAAATCCTGGCCAGTGGTAATTGGCCAAATGTGGGAGAAACGAGCCCTAAGGGCTACTAAGATTAACACAAAAATGTTCAGAATAACCGAAACGCGTTTTTCAATTGCTTTAATATAAATGAAACGCACCCTTTGTCATGAAACAAAGAAAATGGAAAAATAATATGAAATGCGAAACATACATATAAAATATGAAAAAGAAAATACATAATTTAGTATTTAAATCAGCTGTGATTCCTCATACAGTTCCCTGGCGCCAAGTATGAAAACTATTTAGTTCAGTAATCGAGTAACATCAGAGTATAAGGATTATGTAGGAGTTTTGAGGAAAATATTAGTAAAAGATATGGTAAGATAAATATATGGAAATTCGAGATTTATGGTTACTTGTGTAGGTTGAGAAAATTAATGAGAATACAAAAAAAATTGATGGTGATTTATGAATTTCACAAAAATTGATATTTTTGTGTAAATATTCATTGAAATTCTTGAAATTTGAGGATAATCATTAAATTTGTGGGAATTTCGGAAAACTTTCGACATTTATGGAAATTTATGATATATGAGGAATGTTTCAAATTTTTGGAAATTTCTGAAATTCGTCGTCATTTATCAGATTTGTGATGATTTACACAATTTGTCGTAATTAGATGATTCATGGTAATTTATAAAGTATTTAGTAATTTATGGGATGTGTGGTAATTTATGGAATGCGTGTTAATTTATGGAATGCGTGGTAATTTATGAAATTTGTAGTCATTTATAAAATTTGTTGTAATATATGAAATTTGTTGTAATGCATGGAATGAATGGTCAATTATGGGATTCGTGGTAATTTATGGGATGTGTGGTAATTTATGGAATGCGTGGTAATGTATGGAATGTATGGTCATTTATAAAATTTGTGGGAGTGTATGAAGTTTGTAGTAATATAAGTTTTGTTGTTATTGATGAAATTTACGGTAATTTATGACATATTTGGTAATTTATTGGATGTGTGGTAATTCATCAAATCCGCGGTCATTTATAAAATTTGTTGTAATATATGAAATTTGTTGTAATGCATGGAATGAATGGTCATTTATGGGATTCGTGGTAATTTATGGGATGTGTGGTAATTTATGGAATGCGTGGTAATGTATGGAATGTATGGTCATT
>WSXT02191904.1:0-19678 GCA_011762715.2 Neuroterus valhalla
ATCATTGACTCATCCTGATCCAGTGCAAATACAATCATATTAATTCTCAAGATTAATTTACCGAGATTATTATGAAAGTAAACATACCTGTTCTGATGCCCGTTTAGTTATCTGGTATTCTTCTCGTTTCTTCCACTTGTCCTTCTGGTTCCTTTCCAAGTATTTCCGCATGAATTTAATAGTCCATTCGCCCATTCCGATTTCCCCATTTAAACCCTTCCTTCCCCCTCATACCTTGTTTCAAACTTCCCATTCCCTCCCTTCCCTTACAACTCTCTCGACTTCTTCCATGTATCTTACCTTCCCCTCCTGTCTTTTCCTGCTTAACATTTTTTCGTGCGCTCGTTTCCTTCTATTAAGTTCTCTTCTCTCTAATTCCTCTTTCCTCCATTTTGCTACACTTTACTTTAGCCTGTCTTTACTTTCGCTACATTCATCGTCCCACCATCCTATCCTTCTCTCGTCTCCATCTTTTCTTGGTCTTACATCCTCCCGCACCTTCTCAATCACTTTTGAGTTCTCCTAGCAGCGTGTCTACTCCTTCCTCTTCCATACTCCTTACCTCCTGATTTTCAATTTTCTTATAAATTCTTGATACTTTTCTTTCCCTCAACTGCCCATATTTAATCTTTTTGTCTTTCCTAGTTTCTTTCCTCTGCCATGCCTAGGTCCTCTACATCTCAAAGTCACTACAACCGAGAAGCGCTCGGAACCTATCTCATTGCTTGCTTCCATTCTAACAATCATATTCCTCATTTTTTCTTCTGCCAGTATGTAATCTATTACGGTATCGCCTCTACCTGTAATCGTTATTTCCCTTTTTTCATCTCCCTTAGTATTGCTGTCATAAATAAACCATCGAGCCTCCCCCAGCAGGTCGGAAAGCCTGTTGTCCTACGTATCCAAGTCTCCATGTTTTCAATTTCTTATGAAGATTTCCTTTTCTTCGTTCCACACCTCTCCTCCTTGTTTCCCAGTCCAAGCATTCAAGTCTCCTCCTATTAGCACTAACCTTCTTTATCCTCTATCCATTTCTTCATCACGGTCCATCCTTCCTCTTCACCCCTTCTTGTACACACGCATACCACTATTACGCATTATTATCTCTCTTGACCGCTATTTCTTCTTTTACCCCTGAAAGCATACCACCCATTCCTCGCCCTTTTACTCGATCTTTTCTCGCTGACTGCATCTCCCATATATGTCCTTTCGGTAATATTTTCTGCATTGCTTTACACTCCTTCTCCTCTACCCACGTTCCGTTCATAATTATCACGTCCCACTTTCGTATTCCCGCCCAAAATCCTATATTCTGGTTTCTTAACCCTGACACATTCCAAAACGCTATTCTTATGTCTCTCTTTTTCCCAACTGGGTACCTGTTTTTTCGTCACCCTCCCTTTTTTTAATTTCATTTGAAAATTGTTTGATACGCTCCCTTAACCCTTCTATGGCATGGTCCCACAACCAGACATCTCCGTTCATCCATATCCTGTCTCTCCTTATTCTTACTTTGCTACCTTTTTTCCTCTCATCCCATGCTTTCTGCCTGATTAGCCACTTTCTTTTCCCCTCCAACCACGTGAAATCTTCTTCGATTCTTTCTCTTCTTCCCTTCAACAACTCCTTCAGGGTTAGGTTGTAAAGCAGCTGTAGCTGAACCTCGCCCTTTTAGTTGTTATTTGACAAACTACATTCTTTTGTACAATTTTCTCTTGGTTGTCAACTTAATGAAGATTTATTATTATTAAAATCCCCAAAAATCTCATACCTCTCTTCTTCGCTCCCCACTTTCACTGAGAACCTGCATTCTTTCCCGTCCCCCTTCCCCTCTAATTTTTCTATCTCTTCCAGAGTAACTTGCGCACCAATGACTTTCATTAGGTCAATAATTTCTTTCTCTCCATTTCCACTTTCATACCCTTAACTCTTATATTTTTCTTTCTCTTTGCGCTTTCTTTTCCTTCTACTTTTCTTTCAACCGTCTTCAGTTTTACTTGCATTCTTTCATACACCGCATTCCTAATTGCCTCGCATTCTTCTTTGTACTGCTGTGACCTCTTGTTTAACTTCGTTTCCTTGCTTTTTCACCTTGCCAGTCCTTCCCCAATCCATTTTTCTTTAATTCTCTAGCCTGCTTCATGTTTCATACCTAGAACCAATTATAAGCGCTTCTCTCTTCTCTCACTATCTCTCTCCGGCATCCTTCGCTTCGTTTTCACATTTTTGGTTACTTACCTTTTTCCGCCTCGTCTTTTCCCTCTATTCTCTTCCTTTTTTTTGTTCATGGGGTTTTCATCTTCACTGCTGTTAGTGCTGCTCTATATTTGCCACTTTCTCAATAGCTCACTCGACCTCTCATTTTGTGCCCTTTCTCTATTCAGCCTTTCGAATTTGGACGGCCTCCCGCGCTTTTCCCTGACTCTCGGCAAGTCAGTGATGCCGCCTCAGAGAGGTCGCTAGCACTGTCACTTATGTCACGCTCCGACACAAGCTCCTCTTCCTTTTCTAGATGCTCTTTGTCTCTCTTTGCGTCCGTCTCCCCACTTTTCCCTGCATGATGCCTGTTAAGTGCAACTAGACTGCGCACGACCATTTTGCGATCTACTTTTCTCTCCTTACCTCCCTTCGTCCCTTGCCTGTCACTCCTCACTTAACTCCAAAAAACACCCTCATAAAATAAAAAACCACCGCTGTCTCTATTCGGAACCCTTACATACGTACATGCACTCTTATAAAAAATTGAAGATTTCCGTCCTTCCACACAATTCACACCTCTCCCTCCACTCACTATATAACTTTCACTCACCATACCCTGACCGCATTCCCTTAATTATCCCCTGCTCGCTAGCCGAAGAAAAGTACTTCACAAATCGCGTGTCATCTCACCTCTACGGAAACCACGAAAGTTTCTGGGTGAAAACATACGAAAAAATTCTATTTTTGATTCTAAATGTAGTGTTTAATTCATTTTTTTCAGTTGACATTTTCGATGCATCATGGAAAATCATCTTCACTGAATGTTTTTCCGACTGTACTAACTGACACAAAAATCAAGAATGCCATCATTTTATCTGGTCCAACTCAACCAGGAGGCCCTCTCCCTCGGGATGAGAATCTAGAAAATTCATCATCTCAAAACTTTGAATCCTACACGCTGGGCTGGTCGATATGATGCTGTGAACGCTCTTAAAGCTATGTTAGGACATATTCTCAAGAATTTGGCACGTATCGTTTCTACAAGCGAAAAATCCAATGGCAGAAAAGGAGCTACAGCACTCCAAAAAAATTGGGGAAGTTTGATTTTGTATTGTTACTGATAATCCAATGCGAAATACTAGAGAAAGTAAACGCTGCATCTCAAGCTCTCCGGTCAAAAAAACTTGACCTTTTTACAGCTAAGGACTATTTGGGTCATGCTTTCTCAGAAGTCACGAGTATTCGTCATTCTTTCACTGACTTGGTTTCAGAAGCTTCTGAATTGTTTTCGAGATAAGGCATCACTAACCAATTTGAGGAAAAAAGTCATATAAAAATAAAAAAGCATTCCGATGAGCTCTGCAAAGATGAGACTCACTGATCCCCCAAAAATTGTTCAAGGTTTCAATTTTCTTTCCGATGATTGATAAAATTTCCTCACAGTTGAAACATAGACATGAAGGAATGACTATGGTTCATGATGAATACAGAGTTGTACACCCCTTATTCATTGCTCATTCAAGTGAATCCAAAATAAGAGTAGAGGCATATCCGCATCACCACATGCACAGTTACTGTCAATAAAAGCTGCATTTAACTCAGAAATAAATCAAATAAAAACAGTCAAAAAGCTAGCAGATTTCCTCAAAATCGAGAACAGTTCATAATATCAAATTTTTTTGGATATTTACACTGCTCGCATGATGTTCCTGACCATCTCAGTAACAAATGCAACAGCTGAAAGTTCGCTTTCAAAACTGAACCTTATCAAAACCTATTTACGAAGTTCGATGGGTAGTGAACGATTCAATAGACTGGCAGTCCTTTCCAATTATAAATGAAAGAGCTCAGAAGATTCATTTTTCGGAAACAATTGATGATTTTAATAGTATGAAGGCTAGAAAAAAAACTTCTCTAGAATGAGAGTCACAAGAAACTCAGAACCTGTGCAAGAAAATTTTGAGTTGTAATGTTTTGGGTGATTTTATTTCAAATATTAGTGGAATATATTGTATCAATTTATCAGTAGAAGCAGTTTTTTCGTGACACTAATACTTGTGATATGGATAATTTGTCTGTAAAAAAATGTACAATCCTTAAACTATGTACGTAAGCAAATAAAAAAATACTCAATTAGTTAAACCTATTGTATGGTATTTCCCTATGTTTTTTTTAGGAAAAAAGGCCCGGGATTTTTTTGCACAAGGGACCCAAGACCTTTGGTCCAGCCCTGGCTACAACAATCGTGCCTAACGAGCTATTGGCTGACGAGAAAGATGTAGATGATGACATATCTATGGGTAGAAAGGCTGGAGATCTCGAGGCTGAGGATGACAAGGCGTTGGAGATGGCGGCAAGACGAAATCTCCGGAATGATTTCGGTAGCTCAACAGAGGATTCTGGGTTTGCTTCACCACTTTCATTTATTCCAGAGGGGGATCGTTCTATCCACGATCCAGAACACTTTGGAAAGAAGGACCATGATCTGAATATGTCAGCTTCCGAGGAGTAGCAAGGTGAAGAAGATGAAGAATAGGAGGAAGGAGGACGAGAGATCGTGAAAGATCCAGATGACGTCAACGACAACAACACTGACAACGACCTTGACGACGATCCGATGATGGACAGCGACTCTTACAGAGAGTGCAGGAGGGGCTGGATAACCACGCTGAGGAAATACAGAGGGAAGAGCAACGGAGACGGGAACAAGAATATGGAGAAGAGCGAGAAAGACAGAAGTGGGGAAAGGAGGAGAAAAAGCAGAGACAAATGCGTTAGAGGGACAAGAAGCGAGAGCAAAGAGAGGCTGAACTTCTATCTGAAGAAGCGGGATCGCGTCAGGAGCAAATACGCCGGGAGTAGCAACAAAAGGAGAACGAATTGTTGCATAGGGAGCAACAATTGGCAGAAAAGAAATGTGTTTTAGCTGTTGATGCACAGCAGGTACAAATTTGTACCAATTTATTTTGTAGATTGCGAGAGGAAAGAATATGTTGAGGAATTTGCCTATTTGCTGTGGGATGCGCTCGTAGCGTCCGTATTTCGGCGTGTAGTTACGTGTTAATTCTTATGGAGACAATTATAGTTAATGCAGCCGCCACCCATCACAGCGGGCGTGCACCCTATAAGAATACGAGTTAAATCCGACAGCAGCGCCAGCCCTTCCCTCCAAATATCGTCTCACAGCGAATAGAGGTCACGCAATTCAGATCCATGTGGTGGACCCACCTCCTGGTTTGACATCCGCGCAAAGTATATTATTTTTAGAGCACGCTATTCGGTAGTTATTTACATATTTATTGCGTGGCATACTGCTGGATAGCATGACGGAAATAACGTCCGATTCGGAACACATAAAGCGGGAGGATTATGTAACATTTATGCCAGCACGTGTCATAACTGTTCAGCATCTCTGGGAAACAATATACGCGGTGATCCAGAGTAATGGACAGTTTAAGATGAAAAACTCGTTCATTCCCACGGATAAATATGTTGAGAATAAACAAGACACTGGTCGTCCGAGTAAGTTTAACGCTTCTAATATTTCTAAAAAGTTCCGCCTCGGAACAGCGAATAACCGTGACGAAGTGTGCGTACCCCGTGCTTTGGTGGCTGCTCTTGTACATGCCGGACGTGGGGAGGTTCGAGAGCGGTAATTGCATTATGTTCGAAAAGTGTTAGACATCCCCCGATCATCCATTCCAACGATTATCAGCAGAAAAATTAATTAAAGATGCCTCTGTAGTTATACCGGAAAACGGGTGTGGTATAAAGGAGATTATTAAATTTCAAAAGTTTTTTATCACACAACAGGTTGCCATTATGTTTCATGATTCCGACAATTTTGATACAGGAGAGCTAACAGTGTATTATAACTTGAAGGCTCTTGCGTGTAAAACCTTTTTTTGTGAACCGTATAATGTCGGTTATGTACAACCTATATCACACATGTCTTCAATCAAATGTACCTCGTGCCATTTTTCTCCACCCTGCGAAACTGCTGCCGTGAACAGAGCGTTTCTCGAGGTACAGTGTTTGCAAAAAATTGAGGGTGTGTGATGGTGCTCTCGTGTTGTAAATCATAAAAATGAAAAAAAATCATGAATGTGGCCACATGGAGAGAAAAATATAGAGCTGCGCACCACGAGCCGCGGTGCTAAGATCCACAACGTGTGGAAGTCAGTGAACTTTTTAGGTATTTTGGACTGTCGCGGAGCTAGAGTACGCGGATCATGGAACTAAAGTGCGCGGATCGCGGATGTCAGCAGCGCGAGCCGCAGATGGTTGAATCAGGAACATGGGAAGCGCGAGTCGCGGTGCTGAGATCCGCGGACTATAGCACCGCAGGCTTCAAATGTCAACCCCTCGAACCACGGATCTGTTGAAATTTTTAAACGCGGATATAGGCTTAGGGGTTGCACCGCGGCTTACGGTGCGCAGCTCCATATTTTTATCTCCGTGCGTGCTTATTGCAAAACTTGCTTGTTTAAACGCGATTACAAACATGATTGTTGTATAGCACCCATCAAAACAAGCGAAAGCCACATTGAAAAACCGACAAGTTTTGTCTTCTACGACCTTGAAGCGGAACGAACGGAAACTTTAGCAGATGCCCGAAGTGTCAGTATACACAAACCCAATCTGTGTGTAGTCCAGAAAGTTTGCATACCATGCCTTGAAGACAGCGACCTTTCAGAAAAATGGGAGGAGCGTTAGGTGATATTTAGTGGCGAAAATACGGTGCCTGACTTTGTGAAACTCGTCACATGCTCAATAACGCTAGAGGTTGCGATGCTCAATTTGTTGTGCTCTACATAGCACGTTCGGATCTACACACGTGGTTGAAAAAAGGGTACATTTCCCCATTTATTTATTAAGCCAGAGAATAGCAAAGCCAACGGCGGGAAGGGGTGAGTGGGCCTGAGGGAAAATTCTACTCGCCAGACACGATGTCTGCCAAAGCGCGTCAGGAATTTTACTCATGGTACGAGACCCTTCCTATGTTCTCATATGTTCTCATACTACGGCTAGCTTGTCCATGTTTCAGAAAGATATTCATAGAGTTAGGTAGTTTTTCCTTTTTTCTGAATGCGTGACCATTGCGTCGGCATGTATGAAAATGTTCAAGAAAAAGTCCCTTACAATAGACATTATAAGCATACCACCTAATAGAGGCTTCTGATCCGCGGATGATTAGTCGCAAATTGCAATTGAATATAAATTGTGGAAGGAGTGTGTGCCAGGGAAAAATATACAACATGCTGGTAGATGTCGTGAACATCGTATCGATGAGGGATACCTTGTTAACGGGTACAACCAGGATGAGGTTGAACCACTCATTCTTCAGTTTCACGGATTAGTACAGAAAACGAAGTTGAAAAACTGCCTTCTTACCGTAAAATTGAATAGTGAAAAATGATTTGACGGTTGTGTAGTGTTGGTACCTGAGATGTAGGCCTATTTGTTTGCAGGTAGATTCTCAAGCTACGAGCAAGTTGCGCAAGGCTCAAAGCTGGCAAAACCATATTTTCCGCAAATTGCGACCAAGCTTTCAACTTTAGAAGAAAAAAGTTGAATGATAAATTATAGATATTGAGAAGATCTGCAATTTGGTTGGTCGAACGTCGGGATCGGATAATTGGTTTTCATGCAAAGTAATAAAGATGTGCCGGAATGGCCATTTTTACAATACCTAATCATTCTTGTAAAAACGCATGTATATGTTTATAAATCTTCGAAAATATGTCTTTTTGTGCCAAAATGATGTGCGAAATTTGAGCAGAAAATAATGAATGGTTTGCAAGCAATGCTATTTGTTGTTCAGGAATTGATGGCAGTTGAAGGTAAAATATAAGTCGGAAAATGATTGAATAAAGAAAAAAATCGACAATTCTGAATGACGAAGAACTCTTCTGTTACTAGCATTTTGGGCAAATTGATATTTCCCAAATAAGTCGGTCGAAAGTAGCTGTTAAAAATTGGTACGTTCTTGTCTCATAAAAAAATGAAATAACTCCGTTCATCTTCATTCTACCTCTCTGCAATATGGTGCTGGTGCAAGCAACACGTGTATTTCGTGCTGCGTATGAATTTCTCGAATTCGAATAGTTTCTCAAGTCCCGAAAGTTTCGGTTGTTTCTCAACGCATTGGTTTTGCGCTGTGACACCTGTTGGAATAAGTGTTTGCTCACGGTTAAGTAATTTTCTGTCAAAATTCTGACTTTTTGTGTGTTGCTGAGTAAATTGAGGTCTCCTACAGTCATCAAATGTCACAAAATGTCTCTTCCTAAGAATTCTGAATTCTGCAGTGGTGACATCAATGCCCTGAATGATAATTTAACTGCTACAATTTTGACTGTTGCCGAGGATGCAATACGAATCTTCACTGCTGAATCCACTAGCGGCTTGTAATATTCCGAAGGGTTTTCTGGACAGCGGTCAACAGATTCAGGTTGCGGTCTCTTTCGACTAACATTGTAGGCCTACAGGCATGGCAAGAATTTTTATTTTACCTCTATCCGATTGAGGTTCCCCTTAGCATACACTGGATTGTAAATGAACACCCATTATTGGACAGTGATATCTCGACTGATGAAATTGAAGCCTCTTTATAAAAGTGTAGATGCAATGAAGCACCGGGCGAGGATGGTATCCCTAATGAATTTTTCGAAAACCTTCCAGGAAATTGGGTACAGTACTTGGTGCGCCTCTTCGGCGGGATCTGGGTTGATGAGACAGTGTCATCCAGCTGGACTAATGGACATACATTTATGTTGCATAAAAAAGGCAATAAATCTGACCTTCACAATTACAGGGGCATTGCCCTCGTAAATAGTATTGCTAAGATCTTCTTTCAGATCCTGTTGACAAGGTTGACAGCGTGAGTTAACGAAATTAACATTCTTCCAGAAAATCAGGCTGGTTTCAGGCCTGCAAGAAGTTGTATAGACCATATACGCTCAATTCATTAATCCAAATGCATTTGTAGATCCCGAGGCGCAAAGTATTTGCTTTTTATATAGATTTCAAGGAAGCATTTGATTCAATTAATCACTGTCATCTATGGCGCAAACTTCTGAGGATAGGCGTAAGCACTAAAATAATACGGATCATGAAAAATCTGTATGATAACGCTAACATGTCTATCCGAACTTACAAGGGTCTGAATCCGTCCGTTCGGGTAACATGCGGAGTGCTTCAAGGAGAGATCCTTAGTCCTTTGCTTTTTGCGCTTTTCAAATACGATTTCGAAGAGTATTTGAGAAATCACGGCATGTATGGGATTACTATAGATAATTCATATGATGTTATCATACTTGCGTATGCTGACGATATAGTTGCGTTTTCTTACTCTCAGGCTGACTTACAAGCAAGAATTACCCATATTAAACAATACTGTGTGGAAAATTTTTAACGGTCAATGAGGCGAAATCAAAGGTTATGGTACATCATAAAGGTCGACCATGTAAACATAAGTTTTTCTATGTGAAGACTCAGCTTGAGGTTGTAAGCGAATATCTCTATCTTAGTGTTAATACATCGGACTCGGGTCTCTTTCATAAAGAGTTTATAAAAAGAATGTCTGCTGCGAATGTTGCTATGGGCGCTGTCTCAAGAATTTTATTCGCATCAAAAGCCGATGTGGGGCCAAATCCCGAAAAGCTGGTCAAAATACCAAAAATGGATTTCCCGTTTCAAAGACTGGAGTAGGAGGCTTTTGTAGAGGGAGAATCAAGGTTTCAGAATCTGCAACTTAGAGCTCCCTATCCCTATTACCTATCATTTTATGACAGTTTGAATGTGGCCTTTGTTCCGTGAACACCTGACGGTTTCGTAGTGTGAAAACTGGTTCTGTATTCCAGATTTTACAGTAACTCATAGAATCAAGATTTTTTCATTCTAAAAAATGGATTCATCTGCTAGCGGTAAGTACTGTTTGAATGAAAATCACTAGTATAATAGTCACAGTATTACTAATTGAAAAAAATTAACAATTTGTGTGAAAAAACCAGATAAAATTGAATCAAATGAAGCAAATATTTAGAGAAAAGTTGAGTTGCCGGACTCTGCCGCCCTTCCAGACCCATCAGATCTTGTAAAGTATACTATCAGTTAATGAACTCAAGAAGAAAATCTTGCATCCATCTGCTCTTGAGATTTTTATTGTATTTTTCGTAGGAAGAGTACCGAAATTTCGATTTTTCCTACGTGTAATGTCCCATGCAGGAATGGCCAAACGGTTTTAGTGGGGTGTTCGTTACTTTGTGATAATTTTTTGAATACAAATAAAAACTATGTTACAATCATTTTTTAAATTTATTCTCGCAAACATTTTTTCTTTGGTACTTATATATTAAAAACTACAAATAAATATACAATTAAACTTATTCTTTTCTTTATTTTGCTCTGAAAAGGTCACTCAATAAATCATCAAATGAATCGATCGAAGCAAATCAACTTTAATGCTCAATCTCGTCAATGCGGATAACCATAAGTATGTATATGTTATGATATACATTTTATTGTCGATGAGTTCATTAACGCCGAATCACATGGATTCGGAATTCTAAAATGGTGCGCCTGATTTTGAATACGATAATTATCTTTAATATTCATAGAAGTTGATAATAAAACTAGTGTCTGTTTTAATTTCTTTTAGCATACCTATAGTTGATTTAATTTGAATCAAAAGATAGGACATTATATTGAATCACTCCTCCATTTTTTAACTAGTATAGTCTGCCATATTGGACCCGCTATTCTTTTTTGAATTTTTTGATAACGGATTCGTAATCAGCGACCTCAAAAACCCCCGTACTCTAATTTTGAAAAGAATCAAAGATATATTTAGCATACTAGTCCGCCACATTGGATCTGCCATTTTGTATTTTAAATTTTTGACACAGTATTCGTAATCTGCGATATCGAAAACCCCCTCACACCAATTTTAAAAAGCATAACAAATTTATTTAGCATACTCGCCCACCATATTGGATCCGTCATTTTGTATTTGAATTTTTGACACTGGATTCGTGATCAGCGACCCCGAAAACCCCTGAGTAAGAAAATTTGACCCATTTATTGAACATTTTATAGTTTTGGCCAGCTTTTCGGTATTGGGCCCCACTGTGCGATGCCTGGCAAACCAAGACTGTCCTTTTTGGTAGCCTTCCCCTCATTGTTCTATTTTATGCAAAAGAGGTCTGGGGTCTTAACTCTCCGCTTAGAGACAAGCAGAATACAATTAGCTTACGATATCTTGAAGTCAGCGCTCAGATGGTTGTCTAGGTTGCTGGGAATGCATGATGATAGGTATCCTCAAAGCTGCTCTCTTAAAGTAAAGGCTACGGCCTCAAAAACACAATGCAACTCGAAGTAAAACTGGGTCCTGCAGCTAAAAAATATATTCACCTTAAGTAACTCGGAACAAATGTGGCTTGACTTGGATGCTGCGACACTCGCTGGAAACATGGATCTTTTCCTCAAAAATGTTTCTGATTACCTATGGCGTTCCGACTATCGAAGATCACTCCACTCAAGTAGCCTCCAAGTCTTTCCATACCTCAAGCTCACACTTCCAATCATATTTGCATCTTAGATTACCTTTTTATATTACTTCTATTATCGCTCAACTCAGACTTCTAGGTTCTATCAGGGGTTGCATACATTATGGAGATTACAGATTTTCTTATGACCCTGCTAGAACCTGACCCATATGTAACCTCTCGATAACAGAGGATCTTTACCACTTGCTAGCGGTTTGTTCTACTTATACAGCCAATAGCCGGTATTGGCTTAGTCTTCTAAACTCAAATTGTCCACAAGAGTTGCGCAAAGTCGCTTTGTACATCCGTCAGATTCTTCAAATTAGAACTTTTATCCTGGAAACCCAATAAGATACGATACGCTTACACGAATTCTTCCTTGCGAAAACTTTACATCTATTTTTTGTTTATGTTTTATAATCTACTTCACTCTTTTTCTGCTGTTTAATGTCTGCTGTTTTATGTCATATTGTTACTCATTTGTATCGATCTCAGATCGAAAATTAATTTTCATTCTACAAAATGGGAATTGAATTCGTGCGAAAGTGACTATTACTTTTTGAAATTGAACAAAGAAAAATCGTGATTTGTTAATTGGAAAAGGAGATAATTTTTTTTCAAACAATTGCAGCACCCATAATTTCTTTAATATACACTATGAACTCATACGTAGTGTTTCTTATTAGAGATATACAAACTGTAATTGAAATTCAGGAAAAAAATCAGTCCCAAATTCCCTGTTTGTAATCACGGTTAATTCACGATCAACAACTGATGCACTTTATGTTGTCGGAGTAGGGGGCTGCTTCCGCCTCCCTGACGCTCACGCAGAACCTGAACTCGCGCGCTCAAAATGCAACAAAGTAAACAATCTTGTGAACAAATCGACGTTTCCAGATGTTTTTTTCAATTCGAGCTAATTTCCCACGCTTTCTGTTTTCACTAATGTCTCAATTAAAAACGTTTTTTCTGGTTCATTTAAAACTTGATGTTATGGTTTCCATTTTCATCTCGTTTCAAAAAAGAATCTCATCAAACGACAAATAAAATGTTTATGGGAATCGTATAAAATCATTTCGTGCAAAATATGAGAAGTAAAAGGCAGAATATAACGAAAAATTTTACTACATAATAATGTTGCCTCGTTAGCATAGGATACTTATTATTTATTACACAAAAATACAAAAGTATTGTATTGTATTACATTACAATGCGCACCCCTTCGAATAATCAAAAATTACTTGAGGGAATCTCAAGGAAACTTTTTGACCCAGGTCGGATGAATAACAGATTTTTTAATAAACCTGAATTTCCTTCACTATAAATAGAAGCAGGCAAACAATAAAAAACAGCTTCCACTGAACTGGGAGAATACAACTCTAATTGTAACATTAGGGAAAATAGAAAGAATGCAACATTCAAAGCACTAGGTCAATTTTTTTCGAGCTTATGATGTGAAATCCACGTTCAAAGCAAAAAGTAAGCCAAGATTTAAAAAAAACATCTCGAATGTTGATTACTTCAAGAGAATGTTCACTTTGTTCCATTTTGAATGCCCGAGTTCCGATTCTGCGTGAGCGCCAGCAAGGCGAAAGCAGCCCACCACTCCGACGTCATACAGTGCATCAGTTCTTGGTAGTGAATTAACCATAATTACAAACAGGGGATTCGGGATTGACTTTTCTTCCTAATTTTTATTACAGTTAGTATATCTATAATAAGAAACAATACGTATGAGTTCATAGGGTATATTGGAAAAATTATGGGTGCTGCAATTGTTATTAAAAAAAATTATCTCCTTTCCCAATTAACAAATCACGATTTTTCTTCGTTCAAGTTCAAAAAGTAATAGTCACTTTCGCACGAATTCAATCCCCATTTTGTAGAATGAAACTTATTTTATAGCACTATGTGACTTAAATTTTCACTTAAGTAACGCCTATCCGTGACTTAAACAGGTTATTACGGCACCGTGCTTATGACCCTCGCTACCGCTCGGGCCCTAACTTCACGGTGCTGTACTAACCTATTTTAGGTTATGGATAGACGAACCGTACGTGCGAATTTAGGTTAGTCAGTGCTATAAAATGTTGTACGATACTTGAGACTTACTCATTTTTTCAATTGGAAAAAATCAATTTGCCCTAATATTCGAGTAACAGAAAAGTTCTTTATTATTCAGAATTTTCGATTTTTATCGTTTCGCACCCACCGCCTGGTTAACAGCATGATCGCAATATGCGAAAAGACATGGTTTTGCCAACTTTGAGCCTTGCGCAACTCGCTTGTAGCTTGGGAATCTGCCTTCAAACATATAGGCCTACATCCCAGGCATCAACACTACACAACTGTCAAGTCAGACTGGATGTTATTATCACGGTTTCGCGCGTTGTTATACCGTGAACAGAGACAAATTGCCCCGTAATGGATTACATTATGCACCGAGGTATGAAAACACCCGTGCACAGACAGAACTTCTTCGGTCGGAGGGTTATATTGTAACGGAAATTTGGGAAAGGGATTTCAAGAAATTGAAAAAAGATACCCCAGAAATTCTTGAATTTCTAGCACACACTCCTCTTAATCCGCGGAATGCTTTCTTTCGTGAACGCACTGGTACGATCACCTGCTACTATAAGATAAAAATTGATGTATTATATTGATACTTGTTCCTTATATCCGCTCATTTGCAAGATGGGCAAGTTTTCGGTCGGTCACCCTGAATTCTTCGTTGGCGGAAACTGCAAACAGCTGATGGGCAAAGATTTCAAAGACCTGACAAGGATAGAGAGCCATATAAAATGCCGTGTGTTGACATTGTATTATCCATGTCATCCTGTACTGCTTATCCAAATGCATTCAAAGCTTATGTTTGCCCTGTGATGAGCATAATGTGAGACGCTGCAACAAACAGTGTACACATGAGCAGAGCGTGCAAGAAATCGAGGGTACTCGGGTTTCACTCGAGTTGAAAAAAGCTGGTCCATAGCAGGTTACAGGGCTCGAGGGTTGAAGAAATCGGGTTGTGGAGGTCTGGGGTTATGGACTCACAGGTTACAGGGCTCAAGGTTTAAGGAAATTGGTTTGTCGGGGTCTCGAGTTATCGCATAGCAGGTTACTGGGCTCGAGGGTTGAGGAAATCGGGTTGTGGGAGTCTGGGGTTCATGCATAGCAGGTCACAGGGCTCAAGGGTTAAGGAAACTGGGTTGTGGGAGTCTGGGGTCATTGCATAACAGGTAACTGGGCTCGACGATTAGGGAAAATGGATTGTGGGGGTCTAGAGTTAGTGCATAGCAGGGTACTGGGCTCGAGAGTTAAGGAAATTGGGTTGTAGGGGTATAGGGTTATTGCATAGCAGGTTCCTAATGTGCGAAATTTGAGCAGAAAATAATGAATATCTTGCAAGCAATGCTATTTGTTGTTTAGGAATTGACGACAGTTGAAGGTAAAATGCAAGTGGAAAATGATTGAAAAACGAAAAAAATCGACAATTCTGAATAACAAAGAACTGTTCTGTTACTAGCATTTTAGGAAAAATTGACATTTCCCAATTAAGTCGGTCAAAAGCAGCTGTTTAAAATTGGTACGCTCTTGTCGTACCTTGTTGTACCTTGTCATTAACCCTCTCTGCAATATGTCGCCGGTGTAAGCAACACGTGTATCTCGTGCTGCGCATGAATTTCTCTGGGGTTTAGACTCGCAGATTACAGGGCTCGAGGGTTGATGAAATTGAGTTGTAGGGGTCTGGGGTTATTGCATAGCAGGTTACTGTGCTCGAGGGTTAAGGAAATTGGGTTGAAGGGGTCTAGGATTATTGCATAGTATGTTACTGAGCTCGAGGGTTAATGAAATTGGGTTGTAGGGATCTGGGGCATGGCCGGCGGTTTCCCTACAAGGTGTATGGAACGGTCCCCACCCAAAATTCGGGCGGGTAGGGAATTCCTCATGCCAGAAATTGCTAAAGAATCGGATATAAATTCTGAACAAAGATTTGCAAAATACTGATCTGGGAACACGGCGCGGTGCACACTCGACGCGCCGCGTGTGTGTATTGACCACGGACTTACACGTTGCGCGCGAGTGAAGGCATTTATAATGAATTGTTCTGATAGTGATTCGTCTGAAAGTTCATGTCTACATATAACACTTGAAACTGACAAACTTTGATAATTTGACTTCTTCGAAATTTGAATCTCCGATTGCGATCAACTTTATACTTCCTGCTACAATATTCCTTTCACTGGCGTGCATGTATGCATAAAGTGAGAGGATAGCTGTTTCCTTCCAATCGATGAATCAAATAACAATCAAATTTATGATTTTTTTTCAACGCGAAAGAGCAAAGCTTCTTTCGGCGATCCCGCGACCGCTCTCCTTTTTTTTATTGTATATTTTTGATGAATTAGGAAATTAAAAAATATTTTTTTTGGGGGAGGGGGTGCAATCAAATTCATTCTCCGGCCCAAATGAAACTGTGTAGCCGGCCCTGGTCTGGGGTTATTGCATAGCAGATTCCTAAGCTCGAGGTTTGAGGAAATTGGTTTGTCAGGGTCTAGGGTTATAGACTCGCAGGTTACAGAGCTCTAGGGTTAAGGGTATTGGGTTGTGTGGGTTTGGGGTTATTGCATAGCAGCTTACTGGGCTCGAGGGTTAAGGAAACTGGGTTGTAGGGGTCAGGGGTTATTGCATAGCAGGTTACCAGGCTCCGGGGTATTTGAAATCGGGTTGTGGGGGTCTGGGGTTATATCAACATACAACAAGCTGTCATTGACATGGTTTTGCTACTTTTATTCCCTGGGAAAATATTTTTGTAGCAAAAATAATATCCGTTAAAAGTGAAATTATCCATATTTGAATTCGCCACATCTCGGCCGAAAAAAATCGTATCGAAAAGTTAGAGTTTGCATTTTGGGGGTGAAGAGTAGTTCTTTACGGTGCCATCGTCAGTTTTGGGAAGGAAAATTCTTTCGCGATATTACGAGGCCTCGAATACATCAAAATAACGTGTTTTTGATCCTTCAAGTTCAGAATATCTCGAAAACTGAGGGTGCTGGCATTTCTTCTAAAACGTGTGTGTTTCGAAAACACATTTTCACTGTAAGTTTGAATATTTTAGATGCTTAGTCAAAACAAAAATACTGTAATTTTTCCCTTAAAAAGACAATTTGGTATATTTTTTTTGTTATACACATTTCCCCTTTTTTCAATGTTTGATTTCAGGAAAAACGTTTATTCCTGTGATGCCGGAACAAAAATCAAGGCTGTTGCAGCGAAAAACCACTCCATCGTTCCCTGACAGAAGAAAGCAAACCGTGATTCGGCGTGTATTTCATGGTAAGTTTAATTACTACGGATAAAATCGCCATGATCTTCCAATTATTGAAAACTTTGTTTATGTATCCCCACTCTGTTTTTTTATTTCAGGAAGTGTCAACATAGTTGAGAGGAAAATCATCCCACCCTGTCATGATAGCCTTCTGTTGGAATATTATCTCCGTTGCATTTTGTTTTTCTTAAATATTTTATACACGTTATACTTTTTTCTGAAAGAATGACTACAAAATATTTTAAATCGAATTGTACGATCACAAAAATTTTTTCTTAAAAAAAAATTTAAAAACATATACTAACAGGTTGGATGCGTTCAATTTGTTGCTCAGAAATGTTCCTCTAAAGTAAGATGAAAAAGTAAAATTGAAAAGACATCGACACACCTTCAGGAAATCAGCAGAAAAGAAGAGTTCGAGGAAAAGTAAAAGGGAACTGGTTTCTCGAGCATAGTGTGGCCGTTGGCGAAAATTTGAATCTTTATTGATTCAAAATTAACTTTTTCGTTAGACAGTCATCTCTTGAGGATTGAGCTATTCTGATGAAAACCAGCATTTTGTGGGTAAATTAAACTGTTTGAAAATTCATCTTTTTCACAGTGATTTTAACGCTGATTTAAGCATTATATTTTTGATTGAAAACTTAAATGTTTTCCAGTTTAAAAATCAGCTATTTGGTAGAAAATGCAACCATTCTGTTGAGAGTCTACTTATATTGTTGAGAATTGATCTTTTTTTTGGAAGTTATCATCTCTTGCGCTAAAAAATTGTCTTTCAAGCTCGAAGATTCCACTATTTGGTTAAAAAGTGTTAAATAGTGTACCTGTCAAACGAACAGACTATACTTCTACCATGTTTAATGATGCACTTATTGGTCCTGATATTTATTATAATTTGCATTTCACTAGTTTATTGCGTTCCTTTATTTTCGAATCACACATCGCACATAGGTTAGTTTTTCTACTTATACTTTGTGAAGAAAAAATAAAAACAATGAAAAAAATGCAGGGTCCGCGGTCTATTCCTGTTAACTGCCATTTTTCCCGAAAACAGGTTTTTTGTATTTTTTGGCAGATTTTTAAAATGCAGTTACCATCGCGTTGAGAAAACGCGAAAATTCCGTTTAGTTTTTTTTATAAATGCCCAACAATTGCTTTTCGCTATCTGCAGCATAGGCCTGCCGCAACGTTTTTTCGACGCTGTGAAAAATTTCCCAAATGTCAGTTAACAGAAATAGACCGCGGACCCTTCAAATATAAATAACAGCAAAAAAATAAAAAGATTCAAAACAATGTTTTCATTTCAGAGACCACACCTCTAGCTTTAGTATGAAACACAGATGCATTCCTAGATATAAGAGTAGTCTAGATAATAGCTTTTAACAGCCAGCACCAGAGGCGGCGGAACATGTCTGAAGGGTATGTTAAGTAACTGAGCACAGCGGGAGGGTGTCTAGGAATTCTACTGTTAACGCTTAATATTGAGAATAGTAGTTCTCACCTAATCATAACAGTTCAAATTTTAGGTTACTTGTTGGCTTGATCAAACGTGATTCTTTTATGATCCTAAGTTGCAAGCGTCGCTTCAATAAGTTTATAGGTTTGCTGCGGGCAAAAAATTAGATGATGTCCCTATGTCCAAGTCGTGAAGATAACGTGAAGATGTCTTTGCGACATTCGAATGTCCCAAGTGAAGGTCCAAATAAAGGTCCCAAATAATGTTCCCTTTTTTTTTAGTTTGGGAATTATTATTTTTTTCTTTTTTCTAGGCTTGAAAGAAAGCTAAATTCTTTTTCTTTAAGGCTCTGGTGGTATTATGGTGGGCCAAAATTTGTTTTATTATGAAAATAAGCGCAGAAGAGTATTCTCATTTTGAGGATTTTACCTGTTTCGAAGATTTTAAACTTTTTTGATGTAAGTGAAAGAATTGGGTCTCCCGCAGTTTTGACAAAGCGTTACACGCTTTTTCATTCAATACAAACGTTTTTCGAGAATTTCAATTTCGTACCTTCCAAACACTTTTGTTTTACTCATATTGAAAGAGTTTCGAAACCCCGAAACAGATAAAATGCTAAAAAGAAATGATTGACGCTTATTTCCATAGATAAGCAAATTTTGGCCTACTATGTAGCATTAATGGGCAGAAAATTGACCGTCTTTACGTTATTTTTATGTCTTGGACATAAGACGTCTTGGCGACATCATAAAAATTTCGTAAGGATTTTAAAAAAGGTGGAATTTAATGTTTGAAATGACTTCTGAAGTTCCAATATTTCTTACCACAAAAAATTTTTTTGATAAAAATTATATTATAAATTATCAAATTTTATTAAAAATCATTTGAGAATTCTTCGATGAAATAAAAGATGCGACATTGTAGTCAGAAGAATAATTTTAGACTAAGTTTTCTAGTAAATTATGACAACAGAATAGACTGAAAGTTTTTATTAAATGCTTTATTATAAAATAATGTAATGATTCTGTATGATAATGATAATGTTATGATCCTATACATGAGAATTATTGGATCCGTATTTTAAGATATCATGTAACGGTGTCTTATTAAAACAGTGGTGGACCCAGGTAAGGGATTGGGACCCCCCCCCCC
>WSXT02191915.1:0-19678 GCA_011762715.2 Neuroterus valhalla
CCCACAATCCGCGGGGTGGGGGGGGGGGGGGGCGCGGGGCGCCCCCCCCCCCCCACCCCCCCCCCCCACCGAAAAAAAAAAATAAGGGGATTTTTGGGGGGGGGGGGGGGGGTGAAGAGAGATTCCAAAGGTTCCGAAGGGTTTCCAAAATTATATGAGGTTTTAATACATGAAAAACTTTACGTAGGCTTCCAAAAATTTCACAAAGATTTCGATAGTTCCATAAAAATTTTATAAGATTCACAAGATTTTAAACATTGAACATTGATGAGAAGATAATGAGGAGATGGTAGTTGTGGGGTTTGATAGGAAGATTTGACGAATATTTCATTCATTCCGAAATGTATCACAAATTTCAAGATAGTTCGGAAGATGTGAGAGACTCCAAGGATATCATGTCAAATTCAAAAGATTTACGAGATTACATAAAATTATGTCAGACAGATTTTGAAAACTCCAAAGAATTACAGGATTATTTCAAAAGAATTTAAATCATTTTACACAAATTTTACGGAGATTCTAAAAGGTGCCAAGGATTCCAGCAGATTTCAAAGATTCCTAAATTTCAAAAAGGTTTTAAAATACTTCTAATAATTTCACAGGATTTAATGACACTTTACTCCACTAGGTTGTGCAAAGATTTGAGTATGATTCCACAAGGATTTATGAACAATCTTCAAGCATTATAGAGGGCCCAATTTTCAAAGTTTTCAAGAAGTTCACAAAGATTTAAAAATATTATTGTGAAGCATTTTACAAAAATGTCAAAACCGAAGTTTTCTCAGATGTCGCGGATGTTTAAGGGAGATTTTCGAGATTTTGAAGAAATGCACAGAAATTTCAAATTATTGTATATCATCAAACAAATATTTTGAGAGAATTCAAATCATTTTTAAAAAAAGATTACTTATCTATATGCCCTTATTTAAAAAATATATCTTACCCTTCCTTTGAAAAAATTAATATTTCTCGAAACATTGAAAACATTTGATTATTGCTGTAATCGCATCAATTAATACATAAGTACCTTGCATAATACTGCAAGTGTTGGTCGCAGAAAAATTCAGTTTTCCTATACCTTTTGTCATCCTTCCATAACCGGAGTACATAGCTTGTACATTTTTAACCATTATTCAGGGTAAAATAGAGCAGATTGCGTCATCCACTGTCTGTAAGTTTTGAGCGCTGAGTGTCACAAAACATTTCTCGAATCGAAAAAATGAAAAAAGGCATACGAATAAAAAATGAGTAAGAAGTGATCTCCGATCAATGTGTGCTAATTCTTTGTACTTACAAACGAATCACTCGCATCAGTATTACTTGACAAATCTTCGTCAAAGGAATGCAATTCCTGTAAACTTTTTTTTGGCAAACCAACTGCATTACTCTTAGAAATGATTGAATTTAACGAATCTTTTCCTTTTATCGCAAGTAAAATGTCGTTCGATCTTCGGTTCACATCGTATAGAATGCTCCTCTCTGTAGAATTTAGGCTCTTTTTTATCTGAATTTTTATCTGTTCCAAAAGCCCGGTTTCTGGAAAAATATATCAATAATCATGCATTCGAGAACCCAATCAAATTTCATTTGAATAAAGAATCTGAATTTATAAACTGGAAATAGTTGAAATGATCTAACTTACTAATTTGCCCTCATATTGGGCAAAGTGCTGACGATGGTTTTTCTGCAAGAAAAACATCAGCATGTAATCTTTAGAAACGAAAAAAGGTCTTCGGAGAAATGCAATTTCAATTTTTGAAATTGCATGTATTTGAAATCAATAAAAAATTAAGTTCACAAGCATCTTTTCAAAATTACATCAACCAATAAAGGTCCTTACCAACGCTGATTATTTTGGAAGATTTCTCTTTTCTTGAATTGTCATCGAGTTGCGAATGAGATTTTTTGTCACAGCTTTTTCTTTTTTTCAACTGTTCTGAATTTCCTTTTCTCTAGAAACTTTCATCAGGTGTCAACTTGTTCAATTTCTTGGGGGATCCTAATCTCTGCGAATTTCGAAATGTTTCGACATGTTGCCTCTCTGTTTTCTACAGGTGATACTTTCCTCTGGAAACTGTCATCAGGCAATGGGGATGATTCCGAATGTGAAGAGCTCAGAGTCCTGCTGGTCATCTCATCAGGTTCCGATGCCAACTTGTCTGTAAACACAAGACAGGTTATCATGAGGAAATAACTGAACTTATCACTAGAACACCTCGCATTTTACCAGACAGCAATTTTCGGTACATATTGCACACCATTTACCTGCTCTTCTCCTTGGTCTTTTTGCGCTGGTTTGTTGAGTATTGGCTACAGAAACAATGAGATTTATCGTATGGCTAGACAAAGTACTCAAGTATTAATTTAAAGCATTAAATAGCTTATATAGGCAGTAAGCATATCAGATTGATTAACACCTACTCTTTTTTATACTTTTACGAGCTTCACCATTCTTGCGTTTAAAATCAGGTGATGAGGCTGATTCCCCGGCAGTGTTGTCAATACTTTTAAAGTCTTGGATTAAATTTATATAAAAAATGTAGTCTTCTGAAGATAGGGAGGCACTGTTATGAGCTTTGTCAGTCTTTTGAGTAAAGTAACTTTTACTCTTATTCAAAGCCAGGATTTCAAAATTCTCCAAAATCTGGTTTGCACTTTCTTCTTTCAGTTCTTCTACGTCTCCTCCACTTGCAGATGCACTAGAACTGGAGCTACTACTCTTTTCCAAGTTGCTACTTGCAATCACTTTATCAGTGAAGGATCGGCTAAGTCTTCGCAATCCCTGATTAGAGTGGATATAAGAATTTGTAAGAGTTATAATTAACACAACAAAAAATAGAATCAGAATTGGAGTTTAGTTACGTGCTTCTGCCAAGATCGAGATTTCATGTAATGTCCAGTTCTCGTTGGGCCTTACACTCTTCTTAATCCAGTCACGGAGCCTACAATATTCTTGCTTATCAGGATATTTACAAAAAATGTGGCCATTATTATCCTTATAAATCCAGCATTTTGGTAGTACCTCAACCAGAACTTTCCCCTCTGCATTTTTTTCCAAATGCAATGACTACATAAGTTGTAGATTTTTGGAAATCCATTTCAATCTGGAAAAAACAAACTTGTTAGGACACAGTACGTTATGGAATAGAGGGACGTATCATCTGGAAAAAGAATGCCCCGATTAAAAGTAATTGTTCTTCAAATTAGAGAGAAAATTGTATCTCTTTCTCTGCAATCAAGTTTTGAACTTTCGCAAAAGTACATTCATAAAATTTCGTTATACACTTACCGCTTGGACGGGTTCCTCTCGAGTCAGCGCCAGTTTCTCGGTTGTTCATGCTTGAGTGATTCTGTCCCTCCCCCCGACCCTCGCATGATGCAGCACGACAGCCCATCAGCCTTGAAAAGACAGGATCGTAATGCGTAGTATAGAAGTTGTTTACTTGGAGACTTGCGACGCACGTATTCACGGGACTATACATACGGTCCTGAGTGTTTACCTTCGCCTAGTCAGTCGTCGCTCCAAATCTGGTTCGAAATAGATTTCTAATTGCTTCTCGCGTCAGGACAACAACCCCTGATACTGGCACTCGTCTAGGCGGTAACTGTACTTGAAAATTATATGGAATTCTTCGGGTGAAATAAGTTCCTATACAAAAAGATGATTACCCCTATAGCGAACAAAAAAATTCCCTGCAATAAAATAACTTACAGGGCTTTAAATCGATAAAAATAATACGTACAAGTCTTACAGTAGACAAGAGTTATGGCGCAAGTTTTCCCTGTATATGACGCTTCTAATGAAAGATCTTGCTGGTGTGTCACAAGCAAACGCTGATATTTCTACGCTGTAGACTCTGTCTTGTGTTTTTACGCCATCTTCTAGAAGAACAGACATTTTTGTGCCAAAGTCTTCCAAAAACTCTCTAATCGATATCGGTTTTGAATTTCCACAAAATATGACAACGATAAACGGCCACAATTCATACTCATTGTCGTAAACTTTTCCTAGAAAAACGCAGAACTGAATAGACGAGCGATTGTATATAGGCACTCCGTCTATGTTCAAGATTAACTTGATTATACGTTTAGTAGAATCTTCTGGAATCATGTTCCTCAAGTTTTCTTCTACACCAATGTAAACATATTTGCCCATTGTTCCTTTACCGCTTTTCAGCGGACGAATCGCTTGTAAATATCGTCTTGTTTTCAGTAAAGTTGCTGCAGAAATAGGAACGTCGTAGCCCTCTCCCTTCAAAAGCTTTAACATATCCGTCAAGCAAACTCTCGTCATGCTTCGAATATATTTATTTGCCCAAGCTTGCACTTTGGTTGCCATCGTTGTTTCAGCATTGTCTTCCTGATCAATAGGTAAGTTCCCATTAAAGGGCAGTGAGGCTTCACTTCCGCTTAGAAAAGCTGTAGAAGGTGGGCTATGCATTTCCCGAGCATCTGTACTTGATCTGCTTTCATCGATAGACATAGGCGTATCAGAAGATTGCACTAATTGAATTAGTGGCAACGGCTGCGCTGGATTACTGTCTAAAGAACAGCCTAAGTGCGACAAATCTGCAGTATCCTCATCGCTGGAAGTCGATGTCACTGATCGCTCCAAAATCCGGAACTTCTTTTGCCGTTGATGGGTGCTCATATTCTGAATATTTTATTTTTGAATAAGAAAAACAAAACACATGAACCACTGCTGAATGTAACTTTACTTTATTCGCTCATTCAAAAAACCATTATTATCTGCGATATTAATTGAAATTATGACATGACGCGATTACTATTACGAGCAAAGTCTATATAGCTCGATTCGGAAAAATCGTTTAAAGTTTTCGAAAAAATAATACACTCTGGTATATACCAGAGTGTGTGTATTCTTAAAAACGTCAAAAGTTATGATTTTCTTATTCATAAGAATGACGGATCTTTGGGTTTTGGCACTCACAGAATCCAAAATTTAAAGAACTTGCTCGCTGTCCGTCTCTCTGTTTGGTTACCTGAATTCATATTTCCGATTGGAAATATACTCAAAAGCATAACTATTAATTAAATTTATAAACGAATACAGAGTATGTGGATATTACAATTTATGTACATGACGATTACGAATTTATATTTTAATTGAAGGCCTCGACGCAATAAGGGGACTAGCGCTCGGAACAGTTTGAACGTGACGTCCCGATTACCAAATTGGAAAAGTCAAAAAGTCAGAAGCAGACTACTCGAAAAGAATGTAGTGAAAAAAACTCCAACTCCAGGACGTCACGTTTAAGCCGTTCCGAGTGCTAGTCCCCTCATTGTATCGAGGCCTTCAATTGATATTCATACAGATATTAAAGGACGAGATTATTTTGCCCATTTTTCGGGCAAAATAACATGCTTGCCTTATTCCGCCCATATTTTTGGGCGAAATAGCATGCTTGTCTTATTTCGCCCGATTAAGCTGGCAAAATATTTAAAGTAGCTTATTTCTCCCACCGGAATGTGTAAGAAGTGGGAGACGATGCAGATATCATTGATGAAATTAATTAATTATTCATTATCATATTATGAACGTTATCTTTGCACAAGCAAAACCTTAGGTGCGAGTAAAAAAAATATAACCTCAAAATGTCTAGGGTTTATAAACAGCAGCGATTATGCTGCATTGATAAGCTTCGACCAAGTATGACTGCATTGATTTGACAAGATTATCAATAGGATTGGGTTAAACAGAACTATGTTGACATTCTCTAGAAAAAGAAGCTTTGGATATGAAGCGGAGTACCAAATAATGATATTATGGTTTCAATCATTCACAACAGAAGAAAGAAGAATGGGGATGCCTCAGCTTTTATGGATAGCAAATTTCATCCACATACTTTTGAACAAGATAAAAAAAGTTTATTAATTCGAATGCGAAAATTTTCAGTTTTGACAAATTTTATTTGAACTTATCCAATTTCATAATCGAATAGGCTTCAGTGCTGACTGAAAATGGTATTATTTCGAAAACTCCATGAATTCGAAATTTTCAACTTTTGGAAGATTTTCATTTTAAATCATCTTATATTGAAGATGTTGATTTGAAATTAGGAATTATCCTGCTCTGAATCCTTTCAGCTTGAAATGACTCATCTCCTTAATTCAAAATTTTTGGTTTCAAAATAGTTCGTGTTGAATATAATATAAAGTTCAGAACAACGAGTGTTACGCATTATTCCATTTTTTCGAAGATGATTGATTAATTATGAAACTAAATGTTTCCAAATCAAATCATTTGAATTTTAGAATTTTTCATTTAAAGTTCTCAAAATATTACTAACAATTTTTTCAATTTCAAGTTTTTGCCATCCAAATTAAATAATATCGAGGTGGAAGTCGTCAAAATCATTCAGAATTGTCAATCAGAAAATGTTTACGACCAAATAATTCCATATATAAGATTCGAAGAATGGAACAATTGATAATGGAGACGATTTTAAATGTTATAATTTACAAATTCCTCAAAAATATAATAATTGAAACTTGAAATTGTTTGAAATCCAATCATTTCAGATAAAGAGAATAAAAGAATAATTGAATATTCATAACATCTTTGAAATGAAACGATTTTTGATTTCAAAGTTGAGAATGAAACGTTGAAAACTGAACGATTTCAAACGAACATATCTCAAAACTTGAATAAGTTCATATTGGAGGTAAAGTTTATCTGCGATGAATCATCGAAATCATGAAACCCAATTTTTTCGCAAGTCAATGCTCTCAAGTAGATCAAAAGTGAATGGATTTTAATGTTTCATTTCAATTCGATGAATATTCTAAACACGTTAAATTTAAACTTATGGATCACAAAACTGTACTTAATAAAGTTTTGAAGAATTTCTGATGCGGTATTATATTTCAAAATAATTTTTCATCAAAGAAAAATTATTCTCAAACTTTTTTATTTTGAAAAGTTCCATGACTACACCGTCTTGGCCTTTTCTTTGACATTTGAGGGTTATATTTGTTTCAAGAGCATCTCATGTTTCGCTTATGCGATAATAACGTTTATAGTATAATTATGGATAATTAATCAACTTTATCAATACTATCTTGCCCGTTTCCCCCTTCTTATATAATCCAGTGGGCAACAGACTATAAGATACGTAACTTTTGTCTGGTTGTGGGAAAACGTCATGATTACGCATGCTGGAATTCTGGTACAAATAGACGGATTTTCCCAATAAACACTCGTACACTCATGGAAGCTCACCTTGAAGAAATAAATGAAAAATATACTTACAGATAAGATGTACTCACGTATATTTTCTTCTTCACAATCGTCGACGATGCTGATGCTTTTGGGACCGTACTTAAATTACGCAACGCATTTTAGGCCCTTCCTAAGACCCTCACCCCTGTAACAAGCCGTAGGAAAATATGTTCACCTCCCTCCCACCCTTATTGTACGTAATTTTTGTTCCCCATAAATGATAAGATATGAGACTTGCGATTAATGGATATTTTTAGTATTTTTAATACTTTTCAGGTAAATAATTCTATTCCGTTTGCAAGTTTGAGCACACAGCGCGCGTATTTTGGATCTCGCGCTTCACGCCCGATAATAAATGTGCCTCGCGCTCCGTACTCGGTTTTGAATTCACCTCTCGCTACGTGCTCAGTGATGATTGTGAATTCTCTTTTGTTAAAGCTTCTCCGGCTTTAACGAATACATTCTCATCGTGTGTCTCATGCTGCGCACTCAATCAAAATCTGTTCGAAATGCTAACTTTTCTATGTTACCTTTAACTCTTATGCAATAAATGTATATATTATTAATTTATATACCTGGTACCTTGTTGCGTTTAAAAAAATGTAGTTAGTCTACTTCTTATATTAACAGAATTACAATAAAAAAGAGAAGCCACACTTGAAATTTTTTAATCTTGGAAGAAAGGTCCAAAAAAAATTCGAGAATGCTCCCCCGTTCAATTTTTCGTCCAAAACAGCTGGTTCACGAACTTGACCTGTCTTTTTGGTCCCTGGTTACGTATGCAAAAGTATGATCGAATATGATTATTCACTCGAAAGTTATCGAATTCACAGATTATCACATTCTTATCATAATCAGAAGGTATTGGTTTTATGTCAAAGTCGACTTTTGCGGAATTTATGAAATCTCCAAGTTTTGAGACCTCCTGATTCCGAAAAAGTAGTTTTTATGTTGGTGTCTGTTTTTCTACTGCCGCCGTTGTCGTCGTCGGTATACTACATAGCTCTTGAAAGACTAATCGGATTGGATTGCCCTTTGGGCCACATTTTGAGGAAAAGGAAAGACAGATCCAGTTCGGGACAGTATAAGATGAAAGGGTTGTCAAGTCTCCAAAAGACGATAAGCACTTGAGAGACGAAGGTAGCAGTTTTTTCCGAACACAGTCAAACAAAGAAGACGATCTGTTCGTATTTCTGAAAGCCCCATTTAGAATTTAACTCACCACCTACTCCCAGCAATTCATTTACTATATTTTCTGATCATTCAAACATTGAGGCATTGACTTCGCTCTCAGGAACTGACGAATAATGCGAATAACGTTTTAGGTCGTTAGTGAATACAGCCTTGAGATAAAAAAGGAGAATAGTCATTAGACAAAGGCACAGATTAAATTTAAAGGCTTACTCATTGATAATGTGAGGTTTATTGTATTGCTGGAAAAGATGTCCAGAGTTTTTTGTAGAAAATTTTGTTTGAAATTTGTAGATCAAAACTCATTGTTTGCGAAAGCATTGAGCGACTTGCCTAAAGAGAAAAATGGACCAAAATTAAAGCCAGACAAATAAGAAGCTTCCAGTGCATTAAACGGAAGGGCAGCCAAAAAACCCTTACTAAAGTTTTCTAATTGAGCACACAGTTTTGTTACAACCTTCATCGAGCTACATCGTATTCAGAGCCGGCCTTAGATGAGATAGCGGATGGTGCAAGTATGGAAAAATGTGCCCTTTCATGGATTTCTCTTTCAATTATAACTGGTTATTTTTGAAGGTCGCCAAAACTAACTGATCATTCTTTATTCAGTTCAGGACGATCCTTACATTTTCATCTTAATGAGAAGGTATTGGTTTTATGTGAGAATTCACTTCCGCAGAATTTCTGACATCTACACGTTTCGAGACCTTCTGATTCCGAAAAAGTAGTTCTAACGTTAACGTCTGTCTGTCTGTTGTCGTCGTCGTCGTCATCGTTGTCGTTTTCGTTGTCGTCATCGTCCTCTGTATACTCCATAACCTTTGGAAGACTAATCAGATTGTATTGCCATTTGGCACATACTTTGAGGGACCAAAACACAGGTTGAGTTCGTTTACCAGCTATTTTGGATTGAAAATGAAAGAGGAGGAGCATTTTGATCATTTTTTTTTACTTTCTTCCAACACTAAAAAATTGTAAATACAATTTCTTATAGCACGTAAAAAGTAAAACAATTTATCCCAGTTATTTTATTCGATAAAAAACAAATTGTCAGAGTTATGGCATTTCCAAAATTCCAAAATAGAAACGGAGATGAGAATTTTGAGCCAAATGGAGCATGATTGAAAAGAAAGTCAGGGAAAAAAACGTTTCTTCGAGGGAGCCCTACAAGATCATGAATACACCTTTTTGGATTTTCTCAAAAATCGAAAATTCCCATTTTGATCACACGGAAAATAATGAAAACTTAACTGTGAACTCGATAACTTCCGAAAGAATGATCATATTCGATCGTGCTTTGGCACCCACTTTGAGGGACCAAAAAGACAATTCGAGTTCGTTAACCAGCTTTTCCAGGATGATCTCTACAACTTTCCGAGTTTTCTAGAAAAATCGAAAATTAAAATTTTGGTCGCTCAAAAAATAATGAAAAATGGAAAGATTAATTTTTTGTTCAAACTATGCAAGGTACGGGAAAATATAAATGGACTTAACGTATGCACCAAAAAAGATCTACAAATTTGGTAAAATCAACTTTTTGATACGATAAGTAGTTTTTGCTCGATTTATAAAAAACCATAAAATGAATTCATTTCAATCAGGAAAAATAACAATAATACTGAAATAATAAAATTTTCTAAAAAATGACTAAGGCTAACACAGAAGTTTGATAGAAAAAAGCCAATCACCCGAAAGGTATTTGTAAATTTGTTATAATTTTTCCCATTGGACGCGTAGTTTTTGTTTCAAACGTAAAAAAAAAATTTTTAAGTGAATTCATGGAAAAATTACACAACATGTGAAAAAAATTACGCAACTAAACTTCTCTACCGCTGCGGACAAACTTTGATCGAGTGCGCAGCACGAGACACGCAATGATTATCTATTCTTCAAAGCCGGAGAAGCTTTAACAAAAGAGAATTCACACTCATAAAATTAAAATAGTCGACGTTTCGCTTTTGAGTTTCACAAACACTATATACAACTGTAGGGAGGTACAAAGGCCGGACACGGAGCGTAAGGTGAGATTGTTATCGAGCGCGAAGTGCGAGATCTTAAAGACGCGCGCCCTAAACGCGCTTAAACTTGCGAGCAAAGCGAGTTGCGCGAGATGAGAATGTGCCCGCCCAGCGGGCAGATTTTTCATTGTCAATTTACACACTATTTCCCGAAATTTAAAACTGTTTGCTGGAATAAGTCGGGAAAATACACGGAAAACTCTGTATTGCTGTATCAGCAATATACGTATTTCTACGGCAGCCACAAACAGTGTATCGCTCTGACACCTATATCGCAGAGCTGCGGCAGCTTCACGGTGGCGTTGCTATGGCTACCTACGCCGGTTAATTTTCGCATAGCCTCAAATCTTGCCTAATTTTGAGATGGCAAAGTTTGGTAAAGTTAAAGTAAATATAGTTTTAGTGCAAAATGGATGCGTGAGTGGCAAGAAATCGAAAGAATGGGGATTCGACGAATATATATTGATTTGTTTAAAAGTAGGTATCCAATCACTGTCAATATGCATGTCCATATGCAGTGTATTCATATTGTAGCGGAGTGTGTCGCTCTGACAGCGAAATAGCGTGTGTGATAGTAAGTGGAGGGCTTTCAGAGCGCTACGTGTAAACTTCCGACCACGATACTCTTCATATCGTGTTGACAATAACAAAGTAACCTTGTGACCACTCTAATATTGCTACCCTAGCAATATGGAGTTTTCCGTGTACATTTTTATTGAGGTACAATGTGAAATCATTTGGGCTACATCAAGTGAGATTAACTTTTCTTTATCCCTTCGCCGAAAGTGCTCGTTTCCTGATTCAATATCGAATCAGAAGACAACGCTTTCGTGCACTGCTTGAAATACGCTTACGCCCCCTAGCGTCAAAGTTGCCAACGTTAGCGGTAGGCCGAAAACGCAGGCCGGCACAGCAGAAAGTCCGTATCCCACTTGAGTTTGTGTGTTATTCGTACCTAACCTTTCTACGAGAACTGGCTGTTAAAGTGTGATTTTTTATTGCTTTTTCGATTAGCCAAGGTGACTTCAGAAATATCTAATGACGATTGTCCCACCGACAAGGAAGAAGGTAGTATTAATTGAAATACTATAAAATGTGATTATGGATATTTTTCCGGCAGCCGCCCCGACCACATGCACTCGTTGCGCTCTTGCATGTCAATGTCGGCAGCTGACGAACAATTATACACGCGCCCGTGAGCCCAAAGGTTAGGTACGTTCGTGAGATACTTTATGCCGGAACGGCTTCTCATACAATTCAAAATCGCACTTTCGACAAGAAACCTGGAAAAAAAGTATTTGCGACACGGGCAGAAGATAGAAGTCGCTGCACTGCGTGAGATAAATCCCTCGGCTGCGCCTCGGGCTTATGTGCGTGAAACTCCCTATTTTCCGCGCTTGTCGCTCAATATACTATTGCGTAATTGGGCCTTCGCAAATTGCTGGATGGTTTTGGAGAAATCAAGCTGAATTCCAATTTCGTTTTCGATCGACATTGACATTTGACATTTGTCCTCAAAAGGAGAGCAGTGCTTATGGTGTAAAATACGCGAACCGACGTTTTAGGTCGCAAAGTTTGAATTTGATATTTTACTGATAAAGTCAACTCAAATTTATTCATTCACTATATTTACTAACTTGAATGATTGTTACAGTTTTACACTCTCAGATACTTATTACAGAAGATAGGAATCAGACAAACAAAAATCAGAAATCGTTTTTATGCTACCCAGAAAATGGCGCCACCAACACCGTGGCGCCCTGTGCCGCTGCACTGCTCGCACCGCCCTAGGGCCGGCCCTGATTGTATTGAACCTTTCTCATTGCCTGAGTCATGAGACTTCGATTATAAAGCAGATGTACACTGAGAAAAGATTGGATTAGCGATGCGCCCAGCAGGCATGACTGCAGCACCTAATGCGCGAATCGAAACGCTGCTACAAATGAGAATAGCTTCCTTTCTAGTTCGGGCGAGCTAGCGTCCCAAATCGGGAGTGCTGAAGCACAAACGTGTTGGTAAGGTAGGTCTGCCTCATTCGGCTCAACAGCTTTCCAAAGTCAGCGACGGCGTTCACGTCTATGGGAAAGGGATCGCAATTCGACGACGAATTTGGGGCACATTATCGCCTAAAAGTTATAATGCCGTAATTTCAAAGCTAAAGTGGCGCTGCGCTACGAAGAGCGGTGAAACCGCTATCCCAAGATTCTTTCAGTGTACGATTGTTATGAGTTAGAAGTACTAGCTTTTGTTCATTCTCCACAGAAGAATGGAAAGAGGACTTCCTTGAAACTATTGAGGAGACGTACCTTCCGTTGCACACTTATAATGTGGATCATTTAGGACCACTCAAATCGACAAGTAAGCAGTTCAATCACATTTTCACAGTCATTGGTGATGTTTCTAAGTTTATCTAATTGTACCTCACGAGATTGACAAACACTCAAGGAGTTATCAAGAGACTAGAAAGGCAAAGGTGTTTTTCTGGGATAGCATCACGACTAGTTTGCAAAGAGCAAAGTGGCAGGTTGAGAGGACTAACAGTGCCATTAAACAGGGTCTAATAGAGCTCTCTACTCGAGTTAAAATCCGTCACCCTCAAGATGTTAAGCTGAAAGGAATTTTAAAAACTGAGTAGCAACGGTAGTTTGAATATTCTAGAAAGATTTTCCTTACCAATCAGAAGAACTGCCCTGAAATGATTCTTTGAAGGATACTCCCTCTTTTCTTCACTTCCTATCTTTACAATAATCCCTTCTACGTTTTGTTGACCTATTTATTATCTTCCACACACCCTCCTCTGTCTTTACACGGCTCTACACTGCTTCCATATCTTTCTTTCTTTCCTGCACTTTTCTTTTACACCCCAACCTAAACTCCTTCCTCATTTCTACGTAATTCTCCTCCTCTACGGCTGCCTTATTCCACTTTATGTACTCTCCACTCTTATCCACAAAATTAGTGGTAAATACACTGCAACCTCAATCTCATTCCGGTTTCGGGCTTGGGTATCGAAGGTCTTGAAACGAGATCTAGTGAGCTGAAATGTAAACAGTCAGGGCCGAATACACGCGAATGACTGACGGCAACTGAAGCGCAGCTGCGAAAATCTATGCTAGGGTACTACTGCCTACTTTCAATCCACGGCACTGGCGGAGAACGGAGCGAAGAGAGCGCCCCTCTCCAAACCCCCTGCACCGTCTCGTCCACGAGCGCATTTCGAGGGAAGTCCGAGTTCGGATAGAATGAGATTAGAGTTGCAGTGTAATTCAATCAATCAAATAACAAAAAATCTCTCTGCGGCGTGGGCCTAACCTCATTGCGCGTTTTGCTCGCCAATTGAAGTACGCCTTTTGAAAGCATGCAAATTAATTTCCTTGAAGCTCTTTAGGAATTTAGGGATTCTAGGAATTTTTTTTTTTTGATAACATTTTTCACGGTTTGAACAAAATCTATGCATTTAATCGAAAAATGGCTTGATACGAATTTGTAGACATTTCCCAAATCAATATTTTTTGTTCTCTACATTTTCTTGCATCTTAAATAGTTTAGGCTGAAAACTTAATTTTCAGTTCTCCGGAAAATTTCTTCCGTAGTTGGAAGCAAAACCGTTGGTTGAACGAAGATGGTTAACGAACTCGTTCTTTTTACTTGGCCTAAGAAAACTATGCTTGAACACATTACAGTGTGATAATGCTTTCGGAAGTTATCGTACCTATTAATTACAGACAGAACGCAGACAGACATAAATCTTTGTGAGAATTGTTCTATTGACTCAGGTGGTCTCAGAACGTAGAGATTTGATAAAAATCGCCAAAGTGAAGTTTAAATAAAACTAATTCCTTCTCATATAGAATGAGGATGTTATAACCTTAGGCATGCTCACGCGCATTGTTATGTTATCTTTTATTTACCCCTTTGAAACTCCGTCTTAGTTCGTTTACAATGTTGCGTCACTTGTTTTCGATCACCACGTTTAGTAACCTATTCGTACTAGTTCTGAAAATGAGATTTCTAAGGTACACATATGTAGTTTGCTGATTTAATATCAATGAAAGTACCTTCTACTGCAGGCTTCTAGTTTTAACTCCATCACAAGGTCAATATTCTGCTAATCATTTCTCAGCGACGAGATAATGGAAAGTATATATATTCAAGCAAACACTATGTCACATCTCCTTGGTTCCAGCTTGAGAAATTATATGAAAATCAGTTCCTACTCTCTCAAAATGCAGATTCCTGCCTTCATTTTGCTGTCTTCTTTTGTTATACTTCTCGATTATGTTCGTAAGTTATAAAAGTTATGATAATAAATCAGTCCTATATTAAGATGTGTATTACTTAGATATCTCTTTATACGAGATTAGCATTATACTCCACAACGGTTCAACATACAACATTATCATTCAAGGTCTTTCATCTAAAGACGCAATTTTAGGTTTATTGGATGCAGGCGCGAGAGGATGTTGATGAGATCTGAAATTTCGGAAACATATGTTTCCAGAAAATTCAGTTCATTAGAATATCATAGAGATATGTGGCAGTCTCTTAAGTGACTTATTACAAAGTAAATATTCGGCGGCCTCCTAATTCTAAAAATGTAGATAAGGTGTTAAAATTTCGGAAAATGAATTGAAACTTATCGGGGGACATCTGGCTGTCTCATTTTCATTTTCATTTCGTTCAAGTAATAAAATTAAATGAAATTTCATTTAAGATTGTAATTGAGAACAGGGTTTTAGAGCCCCAGCTAGAATATTATACAAAATAGGAAAAATAGAATCAGAAATAGAATTTTGACCAAAGAAAAACCCCAGGTAAGACAGACAGATGTTTCATTTTTTAAATAATAAAGCAGCCGAATATGATAAGATTGAATAATTATTGTTCACGTGGCACACTATCACAGTTTCCTGAAATCATACAGGATCGGAATCTGAAACATTACATTTTATTACGTTTCTTTACTAGAGCTTTGACTAACATTAACTGCGAACTCAATCTCAATTCACCCGAACTCGCACCTTCCTCGAAATGCTCTTGTTGCAGGACGGTGCAGGGGGTTCGGAGAGGGGCGCTCTCCTTGCTCCTTTCTCTGAGACTGCCAAATTTGATACGCGGCTCTCTTTGCTCATAAGTTTGGGCGCGCCAAGGGCGTGCTCTGCACAGCGGGCTAGATTAAAAAAAAACGGCAAAAATAGACCAAGATGCGTATCGAATTATTGGATGATGATTGTTATGTTTCCCAACTCGCTGATTCCAAATTTGAAATCGAAATTTTGATTAAACAAAATGGCGCACCGGAAGTGACTAATTTTTTTAGTAAAACGCATTTAGTTTTTTTGGGAAACAGTATATTCATGTTTTTGGACTAGCTGATTCCAAATTTGTAATCAAACTTTTGAAGAAACATAATGGCGGACCGGAAGTGACAATTTTTTTTAGTAAAATGCATTTAATTTCTTTGAAAAACGGTATTTTCACGTTTTTGGACTAGCTGATTTCAAATTTGTAATCGGAATTTTGAAAAAACAAAATGGCGGACCGGAAGTAACTTTTTTTTCTAGTAAAATACATTCCATTTCTTGAGGAAACGGTATTTCCACGTTTTTGGACTAGCTGATTTTAAGTTTGTAATTGATATTTTGTAAAAACTAAATGGCGGACGGGAAGTGACTATTCTTTTTAGTAAAATGCATCAAATTTTTTTGGAAAACGGTATATTTATGTTTTTGGACTAGCTGATTTCAAATTTGTAATCGAAATTTTGAAAAAAAAAAATGGCGGACCAGGAGTGCCTCTTTTTTCTAGTAAAATACATTCCATTTCTTCAGGAAACGGTATTTACACGTTTTTGGACTAGCTGATTTCAACTTTGTAATTGAAATTTTGGAAAAAAAACTGTCGGACCGGAAGTGACTATTCTTTTTAGTAAAATGCATCAAATTTCTTCGGGAAACGGTTCATTTATGTTTTCTGACTAGCTGATTTCAAATTTGTAATGGAAATATTGAAGAAACAAAATGGCGGACAGGAAGTGACTATTTTTTCGTAGTAAAATGCATTGAATTTCTATGGGAAAAAGCATATTCATGTTTTTGAATTACCTGATTTCAAATTTGTAATCGAAATTTTGAAGAAACAAAATGTCGGACCGGAAGTGACTATTATTTCTTATTAAATGCGTGGAATTTTCCCGGAAAACGGTGTATTTATGTTCTTAAGTTAGCCGATTTCCCATTTGTAACCAAATTTCGGAGAAAAAGATGGTGGACCGGAAGAGACTATTTTTCCTCAAAAGAATGAATCCAATTTTCGTTTACATCTGTAAATTTACGGTTTCAAAGTGGAATATTGAAAATGGTGTTTACTCATAAGCAACTTTATTATTAGCAATTGATATTGGTATTTTGATAATTGTTGATCCAAAATTTCAGATAAGAATTTAGAGAAGTGAGCATATATGACTTGAGTAAATGAAAAAATGGGCTGATTTCGAGAAAAATAGATATCATGCATTCAATACGAATTTTATTACGTTATACAATGAAAATGCAAACGGTAGAAGTCTGATACATCTTTAATCATAATTTTCATGATCATCGTCGTCGTCAGAAGTTGCGAATTCTGACAAGTCAGAAGATTCAATCGACTCTTTCAAACCGTACATATCGCAGGAACCATCAGGAGGAAGCAACAATTACAAGGCTTCTGGTGACAAACTTTTTTTTTTATACTTCCTGCCCATGTAGGTACTTCTGACTTCAATGCTTATTGAAAAAGGTTCAGATAAATTGGGAATAAAAAGGAAAGAGAAACATTAACTACAAAAATAAATCAAATAAGATGATAAATCATAAAATATTTACTTTTATTATTATCAATAAAATGAATAAAATAACAAAATGTTTTCATTCATAAAAAATGAATTTGTCTTCGATATTCTAGAAGAGAACGAAAACGAGAAACATTATTTACAAGAATAAATGAAATAAAATAATAAATGATGAAATTAATTTTTTTTATAATTATTAATCAAATAAATAAAATAACGATTTTTATAATAATAAAAAAGAAATTTATCTTCTATCACCTAGAATAAAACCGAAAAGAGAAACATTAACTACAAAAATAAATAAAATTAGAGAATTGATTTTTTAAATAATATTGATAAAATATGTGAAATAATAAAGTTTTTAAATAAAAGGAAAGAAATTGGTCCATGAAAACCAAGAATAAAAAAAATGAAATGGGATACTAAATAATTAAAGCAATTATTCTTATTACCATCAATGAAATTAATAAAATAACAACATTTTTTAAATAATAGAAAATAAATTTATCTTCTTTAACCTAGAATGAAACAGAAATGAAAAACATTAACTACAAAAATAAATAAGATAAAAAAATTGATTTTTTTAATAATATTAATGAAATACGTAAAATAATAAAATTTTTCAAATAATAAAAAAGAAATTTGTCTATAATAACCTAGAATGAAATAAAAGTGAAATGAAATAATGAATAATTATAGTAAATATTCTTATTATTATCAATCAAAAAATAAAATAACAAAATTTTTTAAATAATAAAAAAGGAATTCATATTTTTCATTTTCAACCTCGAATAAAACCAAAATGAGAAACATTAACTACAAGAATGAATGAAATAAAATAATAAATGATTAAATAATTAATCTTATTATTACTAATCAAATAAATAAAATAATAATATATTCGTCTGTGATTGAAAAAAACCGTTTTCTGGATGAGGGGATGGGCTAGTCTAACATCAGCTCATGATCATGCGCTGGAAAAATGTTTCAATGCTACGCGACACAAGTAAATTCCGGTTCCCAAAACCAGGTCCGCAGGGAAACGCAGCATGTTTTTATGGATTTCGGATCTTAATAACAAAAGCACCACTTTACACTGTAAAGAATTCTGAAGTATCCTGGATAGATAACTATTTTGATACTTTTCGTTTATATTAAAATGATCTACAATCGACAGTGTGGAAAAGAAAATATGTCACTTTGCAGGAGTTTAATTTTCTGAAGCACAAAATCGCACTGAACTTCTCTCCAAAACGGTGAAATTCCGACTGACCCCAGGCAAATACCTGAGGGTTATAAACCGGGTTTAGGCTACTTCCGTGCTTGATTCAATTTACAGTGTAATGCATACACATAGTTGCAAATATTGTAGAACTGTTGAAAACTTCTGCTTTCATTGAGATATTTGGATGTTTTTTTGTTTTCGATGAAAATTTTTGTAACATCAATTTTACTTAGGGCTCTACTGGCTTTGAGGAACACATTCTCATCACAATATTCCCAGTGATATCCACATCTCGAACCGTTGTACCAGAAAATTGAATGTTTATTTAGTCCAGTCTATTTAGATTTTATTATTGCAATTCGTTGGGTAAGAACAATTTTTTCACCATCCGTAGAGTACCATATAGGAAGACTAAATCCGAGTTTTCGACCAGCAACTCTTTGCAGGTTGTCCTCCATCTTGAATTATAGGGGTGCTTTCTTGTATCGTGTATAACAGTCGTATTTTTGATTAAATCAAGAAAATAGAAGATACAATTTTTCATGAGAAAAATAAGATCTACAAATTAGTAAATACAATGTTGTCTCGTATTTTGCTTACTTGTTGCATAAAAATCGATTATACAAATAAAAAGAGGGTTGAACATTCTTTTAGATCGAATATCTCTTATGGTTTCGGTGCTACCGCAAAACTTTTGGAACAAAAGTTTTAACTCACACGATTTCTACAATTTTTTTGCGGATTTTTTTTTGTAAGAGCAATTTTTTACTTACCGTCGCGTCTGAAAGTTGCGCGGTAGTTGGTAGTGCTGGATTGCAAGCGCTGCGCCGTACTAAATTATTCCAAGTTTCGTTGAAGGAATAGAGCTCAACATTCTTTCTCTTTCTTTTTTATTTTTTTTTTAAATTGAATATAATTGTGACTTTTTTGTGTGCATGATTTATGCAATAAATTATTACTCAATTTAACTACAAAGGAAAAAAAGAGAAAAAAGAGGATTTTTTTGTAAATTTTTGCAAAAAAAAAAAAGCTGGAACTGAAAAGAACCTTGAAATTTCATCATAGATTGCGTATTCATTAATTGAATATTGTGAGCATGGAGAATAGACATAAGGAGATCAAACTAGTGGAACTAAAAATGAGCACTTTCCTGTTGCCAGAAGTTTGAG
>WSXT02191926.1:0-19676 GCA_011762715.2 Neuroterus valhalla
ATATCTTTCGTTGTTTGGCTTGAAATTCTCATTTTCTTTTATATTTCTGAATTTTGAAAATGCCAACACTCTGACAATTTCGGTATTATCAAAAAAAAAATCATGAGGATAAATTGTCACACATTTTACCTACTACAAGAAATTGTACTTACAATTTTTTAATCTTTGAAAAAAAAGTCTAAGCAATTCTTCAAAATGCTCCCCCTCCTTGATTTTCCATCCAAAATAGCTAGTTAACGAACTCGACTTGTCTTTTTTGTCCCTATAAATAGGTGCCAAAGAACGATCGAATATTATCGTTCTTTCGAAAGTTTTCAAGTTCACAGATTATTTCTCATTATTCTTTGTGCGGTCAAAATTGGAATTTTCAATTTTTTGAGAAAATTCAAAAAGATGTATTCACGATCTTGTAGGGTTCCAAAGAAGAAACATTTTTTCTCTCTGACTTCCTTTTCAATCTTGCGTTGTTTGGCTGAAAAATCTCATTTTCTTTATACACTCACCGCTTGCCAGGGCGCCTATCGACAGAGCGCCAGTTTCTCGGCTGTTCATGCTTGAAGGATTCTGTCTCTCCCCCCGAGCCTCGCACAACGCATCACGACAGCCCATCAGCCTTGAAAAGGCAGTACCTTAATGCGTAGTATAGAAGTTGTTTACTCGGAGACTTGCGACGCACGTATTCACGCACCGGTTCAGAGACTATACATACGGTCCTGAGTGTTTAACTTCGCCTAGTCAGTCGTCGCTTCAAATCTGGTTCGAACTGGATTTCTAATTGCTATCGCCTGAGGACCACACACCCGATACTTGCCCCCCGGTAAGCGGTGAGTGTATTTTTGAATTTTGAGAATACCATAACTCCGACAGTTTTGTTTTCATCGAAAAAAACGATAGGGATAAATTGTTTCACTTTTTACGTGCTATAAGAAATTCTACTTACATCTTTTGGGTCTTTTGAAAAAAAGTACAAAAAATTTTCAAAATGCTCCCCCTCTTCCATTTTTCATCCAAAATGGCTGGTGAACGAACTTGACCTGTCTTTTCAGTCCGTCAAAATGTGTGCCAAAGGGCAATCCAATCCGATTAGTCTATCAAAAGTTATGGAGTATACAGACGACGACGATGACGACGATGACGACAACAGACAGACACCAACGTAAAAACTACTTTTTCGGAATCAGGAGGTCTCAAAACGTGAAGATTTCATAAATTCCGTGGAAGTCAATTTTCACGTAAAACCAATACCTTTTCAGTATGATGAGAATGTAAAAATTTGTCATTAATGCCACACTGAATATGGAAATGAAGGTTGTGGTGTAATTTATGGTTGAGAGATGCAAAGAGTGCATAAACAAACCTTGTATGTTGCAAAAATAATATTTTCTTACCCTCCTTCTTCTTCCTCCTCATTGCGAGTCTGTGTTCTTACTGAGCTCAAAACTCGCACGTCAATGCAATTAATAAAGAGACTGCAGAAGAGCCGACTAAATGGGACCCATGAGAAGTACCTTCAGAAGTTGTTATCTCGATGTCATAAATCCTTATTATTCTGATATGCATATTCCCTTGTATTATTCATTTCACATGTCCTGTTCTACATATTTCGAATACACAAAACTACAATACACGTCTCACTACTCGAAGGCTATGTACTATGATAATCAGAGGTCAAAAACACGCACGGCTACCTTCCTTGATATGCAATAGTTTAGCACCTAACAGGATCAAATAATTTATAACAAATCTTTGAAAATGTTATCAAATTTCGTTTTATTTAGCTCTCTTGATGTTCAAGGTCAATGAGACTGGGAGGAGGAGTGAGGATCTGTCTGACCAGAGTGACAGAGTTACTACTAGCGTTATTTTTGGTCCTGGATGCAGTGGGATTCTGCAATCAACGTAGATGTGATCATGGGCAAAATTTTTGGGAATGCGCTCTAGTTTTTGTCACGTTCGTTTCAGGGAAATTTAGAATTTACCCAAGGACCCTTTGATGTAGCGTTTGATAAAAAAAAATGCATTTTGAAAAGAAAACAATACAAAAATACCATTATTACATTCCCTTATCAAAAAATCTTCCTCTTCCGATGAAAACATAATATAATAAATGCCTATATAAATGTTCTCATGTTTATTCAAACAGAAAATTGAAAGAATCAAAAGAAATAAAAACCAAAGATTGTTAGTTACCTTTCAACAACCTTGTTCTTTTGTATGCTTGGTACTCAATTGTCAGCTTTTTTACGATCCATCATTAAAAGTTCTCAATTAAAGTCGGCCATCCGATCAAATTCATCGTAAAAGCTGTTAAAAACTGCTGACCTGTATAAGGTTTATGTTCTCCTTAAATCAATGGCCCGTTTGACGAGAGATTGTAAAACAACCATCAAAATGATTCACCGAATTTCTCTCTGAAACCTATCAGAGAAACATCGATTTTTTCTATCCATCATTTTATCACAAAATGAATATTCAACAGAATGATTTAATTTCCAACCAGATAGTAGAATTCCCAACCAGAGCAGATCAATTTTAACCAAATTTAAAAAAAAGGCTTTCTGATCAGAGAGAATTTACTTCCAAACACGAAAGAAAAATTTCCGACCATTAAAGATAGTAAATTGACAAAAAGATAATTCTTTCATTCAAGAGGATGGATTCGTTAATTTAGAGTGACAGACGTTCAACAGAACAGTTTAATCACAACTGAAAAGGATTAATTTTCAACAAAAAAGAAAACAAGGAAAATGAATTTTCAGTAGAATAATTATATTTTTAACCAAACAGTTATCAAGAAAATTCAAAACACAATCGTTTTTCCTCCAACCAAAACAATACCAGAACATGAATTTTTATTCCAGAAGGACGAACTCCCTATCTAAAAATACGAATTTCATTAGAAAACAATGACGAATTTTAACCAGGAAATGTGATTTTTTTTACCAAATTTTTTAAACCGAAATTTTTTTTGAATTCAAGAAGACAAATATTCAACAAAACATCTGAATTTTGATCAAAAAGATGAATTTTTACCAAAAAAGTTGAATTGTCAACGGGATAGTTATATTTTCTACCAAATAGTAGTTCAATTTTTATTTACACCAAAAAGGTGTATTTTGAACAAAATGATTAAATTTCCAAAAGAACAATAAATATGTATTGCAGAAAGATTGATATTCTACTAAAAAGACAAATGCAAAATAAAGAATGTAAATTTTTGTAATTAGCCAAAAACCAATGTAAAGTCAACGTCACAGTAGAATTTGAACTAAATTGCTAAATTTTTACCCAAATAGACAAATTCTGAATTGAATCATTGATTTTCGAAAAAGATGAATTTTGAATCTGATAAACAATATCAAGGAACTTAGTATTTCAAACTAGAAGATTAGATTTATTCTTGACTAAACAGTTGCATTTTTCACCGAAAGAACAAATTCCTATCCAGAAGAAATCAATTCTCAGCCAAGGAAGATTTTTCGTTCATGAGAGGAAGAAACATGTCGACCAAATTTTGTAATTTTCAAGCGTATGAAGCGAATTTTGTAGGAAACAGTTATATTCTTTGAAAGAAAATATAAATTTTCAAATAAAAAATTATCCACTAAGGAAATAATTTAATATTGCAAAAAAATACTTTCATTTTCTACCTTCAAAGACAAATGATCATTGTTCAAATTGAACCAAGTTGTTTCATTTCCTACCAGGTAATTGACTTTGCATTCACAACAGATTAATTTTTAACAAAACAGTTGCATTTTTAAGCCAAAAACACAAATCTTGTAACAAGAAAAATGGGATTTTTACTGTAAAGTTATTTCTCTAACAGATAGTTGAATTAAAAATTTTAAACGACTGCTTCTAAACAAAAAATGGTAAAGATAAGTTTTTAGTCAGGAAATTGAATTTTCAACCAAAGAAGTATGAATGTCTGAAGAAAGAGTTGATTTTCAACCAAGGGGATGGATCTGCAACTGAAAGACAAATTTCAATAAATTAGTTCATGTCCTCAACAAATAGTTCTATTTCCAGTTGAAAAAAAAACATTTCAATCCAAAAATTACAATTCTTTACAAGAACAGATTCAATTTCATTCGAAAGGAATCTCGAAGAAAAAAATTATTGACCTTGTAACCACAAAAGAGTCAAATAAGGAATCGAAGCACTCACACTTATCCAAAAATGACCTTTCCTATCCAAATAAATAGTTCTTCAACCAGAAATAATGGATATTTAGAATGAGGAGGACTAGTTGACATTTCTTCTGGAAAAATTATTTTTCAACAAATAAGAATTACTTCCTGAAAAAAATAATTCAATTTTAAACATAAAAGATGAGTTTTTGACGAAATAATGGGTGTTTAAACAAACAAGAATTAGAGTTTAACAACTTTTAACTCAGTACAACTCCTCAATAAATAGTTGAATTTGTTGTCAAAAGGAAAAAAAATTCTCGCCAGGAAGCAGATTCTTCAAGTAAATGATTAAAACATTGATCAAAACGGATTGTAAATTTGATTTATTAATTTTTTTTTTCTTGTAGAACATTTGTTTTCTCGATGGAAAACCTTTTTTTGGATTAGAATTCATGACTCTTGTTTAAAATTATCCTTTTTCATTGAAAATTAATTTCACTGTTAATTTACTGTTTGTTTGAAAGTTCAACTCTCATGTTGAAAATTTAGTTTTTCTGCGGTTAGAAATTCCACTGTTCAGTTAAAAATTTGTGCTTTTTCCAAATAATTTTCTAATATGAAATGTAGCTTCTCCTGTTAAAGATTTATTATTTCAATTCATAATAAAAATTTTTTTGGTTTTAAATTGAAAAAATCCTTGTTAAAAAATTGAATGTTTGTTGCTGTAAATTCAACCGTTTTATTGAAAATTCCGCCTTTTTGTGTTCAAACTTTAAATTTTTTGGTAGAGAATTATATCTCTTGGTTGAAATTTGAACTCTCCTCAAAAATGTGTTTTTTTTAAAATTACACTATTTTTTCAAAGGTTGAACCCATTTGTCGAAAATTCGCATTCTGTGTGAAAGATTCATCATTTCAGTTGGAAATTTTTCCTAAAAGTTAAAAATTGAAATATTTCGATGGAGCTCAGTTTCTTTTAGGTTGGAAAATATTCTTCTTAGGCGAATTTTTAATTTCATTTTTTTTTTATTTGACAGCTTGTTTGAAGTCCCCCTCTGTTGAAAGTTCGACAGTTTTATTACAAATTCATCTTTTCGTTCTGGAACTTCTTTGGTGAAAAATCAATTTTCATAAATAAAAACTGATCGGTTTGGTTGAAAATTCAAAAACTTAGCTGAAAGTTGAACTGCATTGTTGAAAATGTATGTTTATTGACCGAAGATCTACCGATGAGTTGAAAATTCATCTCATGGGTCTGAAACTGAAATATATTATTAACAAACTTTTTTTTTGAAAATTATACTTCTCGGTAAAAATCATTTTTTTCGGGAATTTAACTGCTTCTTCGAAATTTTAATCCTTTTGTTGAAAATTCACATTTTCGTTAAAGACTCATCATTTCAGTTCATCTCATTAATTGAAAATTTCACTATTTGTTTGGAAATTTTGTTTTTCCGATTTTACTATCTTACCATTAAACTTTCGATTAAATCTGACTCTCTTGTTTCTTGAAAATTCATATTCCCTATCGGAAGTTCGTCCACGAACTAATTTCGTATCTCAAGTGTTGCTTGTTTTATGCTTTTTTATCCCAAGTTTATTTCAACTGTTTATGATCGAACTGGCTTATTGTGGAAACAAATCTAGACTTGAAAACTGCTTTCCGGAACGAATAAGTCACAGACTTTCTATTGAATTTTCCTCATTTCCAGAAAACCGAGTTGAAGTTTTGCAAATTGCATCTGTTATACTTTAGGGAATGTTCCATTGTTCAGAGAATTCAGGGAAACTTTGTTACTAAACTCCACTAGATGTCAAAACTCGCAACAAGTCCAAAGCGGTCAGAGTTTAAATCGACCCTTACGTCTCGTCGCACTTTACCAACCACAGAACAATATATTACAAAACCACTTATTTGTCTACCAAAATTTCATTTCCTAATATTCCAAATCAGCAAAATCCCAGAAATTACATCCCCTCCCCTTTTTCTTCCCTCAAATTTCTCAAATCCCCTAAAATTGAGAATTCTGACCTGCCTCTCTTATATTTTTTAATAAAAACTTTAACATCTTTTTCGAGCATCTTGCACAGAAATTTGAATATATGAAATATATTGGAATTTAGAAAATGTTCGAATTCTCTGCGAAATCTTTGAATATTCGTCAATCCCTGTTGAAATCTTTGAAACTTCCTTCAATCATTTGAAATCCCTGAAATTGCGGGAATCATTTTGAAATCTTTTTAATCTCGTATGTCCCTATTCAGAATTTCAAAATCTTTGTGGAATCTTAGATCTCCTGGAACATTCTCAAATCCATGAAATCTTGATCTCTGGAATCTTCCAGATCTTCTCTTGTGTTCTGAGATCTTTAAAGTATTTTGAATCCTTGTAAATCCCTGTAAAATCTTTGCGGAATCTTCGAAATCTCGAATCTTTCAAAATCTTCAACATAATGGCAACCATTGTGAAATCTTATGAAATATTCCTGTAATTTTTCGAAATCTTTGAAGACTGGAATCTTAGACATCACTGTAAAATTTCTGAAATCTCTCTAAATCTTGTAAAATATGTGAAATTACATAATCTCCATTGAATCTTTGTAAATTATTTTCCTATTCCTTTGGAATCTTGGAAAATCTGTTAAAACCTGTGGAACTTTTGAAGTCTGTTGAATATTAAAGATCCCTAAAATATTAGAAATCTTAGACTATCTTTTTAGAATCTTTGTGGGACCACGGAAATCTCCTTAAATATTCTGCAATCTATGACTTCTTGGAAATTCCTCTGGAATCTTTCAATCCTTGCAATTGTGGGAATCACTTTGAAATCTTCTGAAATCTCTTTAAATCTTCTATGTCCTTATTTAAAACATCACGATCTTTGTGGAATCTTAGATCTCCTGGAATATTCTCAAATCTATGAAATTTCGCCCTCTGGAATCTTCCAGATCCTCTCTTGTCTTCTGAGATCTTTAATGCATTTTGAATTCTTGTAAATCCCTGTAAAATCTCTGGAATCTCCCTAAATCTTGTAAAACATGTGAAATTATAGAAATCCCTACTGAATCTTTTTGAAGTCTCTTCCTATTCCTTTTAAATCTTGGAAGATCTGGTCAAACCTGTGGCAGCTTTTGAAGTCTGTAGAATATTAGAGATCCCTTAAATATTAGGAATCTTAGACCTTATTTTTGAAAGCTTTGCGATCTTTGTGGGACCATAAAAATCTCCTGCAATGTTTTGCAATCTATGACTTCTTGGAAATTACTCTGGAATCTTTAATCCTTGGAATTTTTTTTCAAAATCGTTGGAATTTATGTATATATTTTGAGGTCTCACTCTTCAAAAAATTTTCAATTTGTTCTTTATCTTGGAAATCCCTGTGGAAACGTAGGAAAATTATAGAATCTGCGAAATCTTTCCCAATATTTTAGAATTTATAAAATCTTCGAAATGCTTTTGAAATATTTTGAAATCTTGAGAATTCCTGTGAAGTATTTGAATCAGTAGGAATCCCTATTGAAATCTTCGGAATATTCTTTAATTTTTGTAATTCTTTCGAATTGTGAAAACGCCTTCGAAAGCTGTTAAAATATCTGTGATTTTTTGGACTCCTTCTCGACAACTTACTTATTTAAAAATTCATCAGTGATTATTTTCTAATAATAGAGCACAGACGAATTGAAGAATGTTTGAAATTGAACTGTTTGCTCTTCAAAAATTAATTCTCAACGATAAAACATTCATATTGAGAGATACAATTTTTTGAAAAATAAAACTTTAATCAATCGTGTACAATAAAAATTGCAGTACACACTTCACTTCGAATCCTCCATAAGAGGAAAAGTACTTACAAAATATAAGTCATTGTTCCATTCTAAGCAGAATAATAAAGTCTAAGGTGTCAAATACTTTACTGTACATAGTAGGTTCACTTAAAACAACAATTCTTTATTCAAAAAAAATAAAATTCTCTAAATTTTGTATATTCTCTAAAAAATTTAGTTTCATAAACTAATTTTTTTAATAATAACAATGATAATTAGTATAATAGTTCAAGATTCTTAGAGTCTATCGTGATATTTGAAAATACTGAAGTGAAACTGAGTTATAAAAATCAAGCACAAAAAGCTTGATACATCAATCATATACAGAAATAGTTTCATCAGTTTTATATTTATTCTCTCTTGAGATTCCTCGAGTAGACGAAAATTCGAAATATATTTGACATCATTAACAATTTCTGTACATGAATTATTTGTCTTAGATTTGAAATTAAATCTAGTAAAAAATGAAATAACTTTTTCATTTATGATGAATATTTACAGGAACCATGCTAGAATAAATTTTATAGATGACTTAGTTCAAGCCCATTTTGTTCTTTTTGCGTTGGGGCATCCGTCAAAGGTGAACCATTCATTAAAATTTCCACTTTATGATCTGCAATCAATGATAGTCTTTCTTCCGTAAGCGATGTGCTGTCCCCTTTGCTCGTGTCATAATTATCTTCTTTTGAATCGTTTCTCTCCCTAATTTCGCTGAACCTTATATTATTTGGTGTTCCAGCTGCCCCTCCTGGAAAAAAAATAATTTAAAATATTATAACGAAAATATTTGGAAACTGCAAGATGGAACCTGTAGATATAAAATAGGGTGTCTGAGGGAAGATTTAATAAAATGAATAAATAACAAATACTGACTGAAATTTTGTTTTAGCGATAAAAAAAAAGTTCAGTAGTTCTATTCGGCCGTTTCGAAGGTCGACTGAAAAACAAAACTCCGGACACTGCGAAATTCTCGAACAATAAAATATTTGATTAAAAGCTCTTGACTTCCTACTTTTTGAATTCTAGAAAGAGAAAATTGCCAAATTATTGAACATCGGATACTAGCTAATCTCCTAATTTTAACGATTTCGAAATTTGTTTTACAACCAATAATATTTATTCCCTAAGAATGAACTGATCAAATATTTGCATTGATCAAAATATTTCATTATATTTAAAAATTAATTTTATTTCCATATAAAAAATTTTCATCGAGAAGAAATTTTGCAACATTATTCGCAATTCTTATATTTCGGCAAGTCTATACATTCGCGGTTTTTCTATTTTAAACATTCTCGAATAATAAAATTGCCGACCATTCATGATGTTACCGAATTCTAAATTCTGGACAAATAAAATTGCCAACAGAAAATTTCCGGATTATAAAACATCCGTCAGTGCCTCATTTCTGAATTGAGACATTTTCGAAAATTTTCTCAAGCAATATTATTAATTTATTACAAATACCTCGGTTGAATATTTGCAATGATCAAAATATTCCAATACTTAATTTTTATCAAAAAATATTATTTATCGAGAAGAAATTGCAACTAGAATAAACATATTTATATTTGTCGCAAAACGTCTTTGAACATAAGAGATCAAACATTGCAAAATGAATCAATTTTGAAAAGAATATTCAAATTTTCAACAACAAAAAACCATGTTTTTACAAAAATTTGAACAGTTAAACTTACAAGTATGAAAAAGTAATTGACGATGACTAAAAAAAACCTATTTTCAAGAAAATAGTTCATTTTTCAACCAATGTAATGAATTTTCAAATAACCTTATGAATCTTCAACCAGAACATTTAAATCTCAGACCAAGAAGATGAATTTCCAACTAAAAAGATAAATATTTAACTGGAGCACTTCAAATTTGAACTATGAAGGAGGTGAATATTCAAACAAGTACATTAATTAACAAGTAGAAAGAATAATTTCCCAACAAAAATTCAATGTTTCAACAAAATAGTCGAATTTCGAATTAAAAAAATAATTATTTTCAACCAATTTCAAACAAAGTATACAAATTTTATACTAAAACTAAGTATCTTTAACTGGAGGAGTTGAGTTTTCGAACAGATATATAAAATTTCACTGGAAAAGATACATTGTCAACGAAAATTTGAATACTTAAATTTGGAATTGAAAAAAATGGATGTTTAACTAAACAAAATGATTTTAAACTAAAACTATGGAATTTTCAATTGGAATGAGTTAAATTTTCAGTTAGAAGAAATCAATTATAAAAAAAAATAATTTTCAACAAAAAAAACTAACTTCAAACAAATTATCACATTTTTACAATAAATGATGAAGAATCAGTTAAAATTGTAAATGTTTAACTGAAGTAGTTGAATTTCAAATAAGAAAGACGAATTTTGAACTGAAATGATGAACCTTCCACTAGAATGGTTCAATTTTTAACAATATTCCAATTTTCAGCCAAAAAATACAATTTTTCATCAAAATGGTTGAAATTTTAACCATAAAAATACATATTTTCAAACAAAAATGGGACAGTGACATTTTTGGCTTAAAAAATTAGTTTTAAACATAACATTAAAGTTTTCAACTATATGAATGTGCGACTAAAATGAAAAATGTTTAACTGTATAAGTTGAATTCAGAACCGTAAAGAATCTATCAAGAAGAATATTTACTTCCGAGGAAAAGATAATTATCTACTAAAAAATCGATTTTTCAACAAATTATGTGAAGTTTCAACGAAATAATTGAATTTTTTATTCAAAAAGAAGAATTTTTCACCGTATTGTCGAAATTTGACCTAGAAGAGAATAATTTCCCGCTAAAAATAAAAAAGTTGAATTTTCAGTTGATGAAATTGATTTTGAACTAAACCGATGAATTTTCAGGTATAATCATGAATCTTCAAGAGGAATAGATGCATTTCAAATAAAAAGATGGATTTTGAACCATGAACATTAATTTTCCCCAAAAAATGCAAATTTTCCACCAAGTACATAAATTCCTGAAGAAATAGTTTAATTTTCCAATTCAAAAATCGATATTCAATTTCATACTTGAATTTCCACAAAAATAAAAATTAATTGATTTCTGAAAAGTAGTTACCATTTCAACCAGAGTTAAATTTTAAATCGAAATAATGCAACTTGAACAAAAAAGTTTGATTTTCACCAAAAAAGTTTGAATTTCAAACAAGTAGTTGATTTTTTAACTAAAAAAGGATGAATTTGCAATGAACAATGTGGACAAGTTTTCTATCATAATTTAGATCTATTCATCCTTCGAAATACTACTTCTACTCTAAAGACTGATTGAAGCTTTTTCTTCATTTAGAATTATTTCAAATTGTGACGAATTTTTGAATTCCTCTTTTCTAGATAAGAATTACAATTAGTTTAAGAAGTTCTTGTTCCATGTACAAAATTCCCTGTTCTAAGTGAAATTATACTTCTTTATTGAAACTCCCTGCCCTAAAATAAAAACTATAATTATTTTCTGGAATTTCCTGTGCAAGTCAGATCAATGAGGAAAAGCAAATGAAACGTGATACATTTTTTTTTTTTGAAAAAATTTAGATAATAATTCTTTTAGTTTCAAATATTTTGAGAATCAGATTAAAGGAACGTTTCATTCTAAATCAAATGATAAGATCTCTTTTTGATTCATAAAACAAAGCGGTCATTCCTCCTATTTTTTCGGTAGAATTAGTTTAATTGTTGAAATCTGAGAATATTTTCAAGGTCAGCAATTTTTAAATTCGGTCATTTAGCAATCACAAAATTTCGAGATTTTCATATTTCGAATATTTCTTTTCTCGGGCATATTGCATTTTTGGGAATCTAATTTTTCGGAATTTTTTTGTCGTCTTGCATTCGGACTGACATTCGTTTTTGTTAATTCTCAATCTTTGAAAAATTTCTAATGAATTCAATGGATATTTTTAGTTAGATTGATTTCTGTTTATTTTAGTTGTTTGTAAATGACTTGAATTAACTTGGACTTGTGATTTGTGATTATCTTAAAGTTGAAAGAATATAAGTAACTTCAAATCACGTTGTTGGTTGAAGTGAGTCACTTTTTGGTAGAAAAAATAGGCTTTTGCAGCTCTGAACGTTCTGCGCTTGCATCTCTAAACTATACAACATAATTTTTTGTGTATTTCGACTAATATTTTGAAAATATTTATTATAAATATGATATCTAACATACATTTTCTCAGAAATCTCGATCATTTTATTTCAGAAAAAATGTTTATAGACCAATGAAGACTATTATTTGCATTAAAATAACAAATTTCTGTATTTTAAGCCTGAAAATATCTTCAAAACAATTTTTTCCCATCACGGAATTAAGGATTTAATCTTTCGTAATTGAAAGTAGTTCTTTCTAGTAGTTAAAGGACCTTTTGATCCTAAACTTGTGTTTCTATTATTGAAACTAAAAAAAAATTCATTTTTTAGACTTAAAACGGCCCAGCGGAAGCTTTAAACAATTTTTTGCGGAATAAAAAAAAATTTACAGCAGTATTTTTCCCGACGAAAAGAAGATTCTGAGGGCGCAGCGTTCCCGAAATTCATAAATCAAATTTCTCTCAGGCACATTGCTTTAAAACTAAACATGAAATTATGTACTTTTTAAGTAATCGGAAATCAGATTACAAACTTGAGATTGCAAGAAATTTAAAATTAACGAGTCAGTTGATTTAGAATCCAACAATTACAACAATAATTCCAGATTGTTCAATTCATTTGATTTCCAAACGTCATAATTTCTGAATGATGAAAACTGGTTTATTCAGTCAAAAACTATTAGATTAGGAAATAGAATGAAATATGTTGTATAATTGTAGGTTATATCAATATAAATTTCAAAGGATATTCACAACAAGGAACAACTTTTTGGTACATTATGTGTTTTTTTTATACGACTGACATTCTCGAAGAAAAAAATATCGTTGGATTTCATAGGAGATCGAAAATGTTTGAACTATTCCAGGTTATGTCAACATTTTATACTAGTAGTAGTTTTGAAAAGAAACATTAGGTTCAAGAAGAGATTAACAATTTTTCGTTCTGCTTGGTCACTGTTTTTTGTCCAGTGCTGCTAACTAATGAAAAATCATTAGATTACAACGAATATTTACAATATTTTACAAATTATATAGTTTTGGCCCGACATATCAGTTTCTATCTTATCGAAGATATTGCCCTTGCCTTTTTGTATTATTTAAGATAATAGATACTATGGAATAGAAAATTGTAATATTAATTTTATATTTTGATCTGAAAAATGCATGTGTAAAGAGAAGTCGAACTTGTAAATTGTCTTATTTTGATGACATGAAGTTGTTTTAAATGATAAATATTCTTTGGAACCAAATAATTTTTTTCTATATCAATAATTTCTGAGAAAAAAAAACATCAATATAAAATTACAGAACATTTTCTGAAAATGTCAGAAGACAAGTAAAATATACTTACTTATTGATAAAAGACTTTGCGAATTAGTCTTCCGCAGTTGTTGAAAACATTCATTTATATTTTCATCAGTTTCTAAAATTCGGAACGATTCGATATCGCCCAGGATTTGAATAGTTCTCATCACTGCTGGACTGAGATTCAAAAACCAGAGCGGATGATTTCTGGCTTCGAATTCTTTTCGAAGCCTCTCGATACCCTATAAAATAGAATGTAATCTTATTATAAATAAATCACTTTATTACGAACAAAATAATTGAGATAATATAATTCGAAATTTCTAGATAAAAATTTTGAATTAGATTTATTGACTCAAAAATAACTCTTGGTTTAAAATTAGTCTTCTAGGTGAAAAATGGATCTCTCCCGGTACAAATTGCACTGTTTCTTTCTGAAAATCCAACTCGTTGGTTCACTTCTGGTTAAAAATTGAACGAATTCATTGAAAATAAATTCTTTTCAAGATACATCATTTTAGTAGGCAATTTATCTTTTGGTGAAAAATGTAGGTGTTTTATTGTAGATTCAGATTTTTGGGTTAGTAATAAAACTATCTTGGTAGAAAATCAATCTTTCTTGGTTGTAAATGCGGCTGTAAGGTTGAGAACTGATCCCTCTTGGTTGTGGATTCAACTTTTTGTTGAAGATTCGATTCCTTTCCATTGCATGCACTGTCTTTGATACAGGATTCAGGAATTTTTATATGAAATATAGACCATTTTAATTTTTTCCAAAAATTTATCTTTCATTTTAAGAATTCAACTTTCCGGTTGGAAGATGATTTATTCCGTAAAAAATTCGACAGCTTTTTCGAAAAGATGCCTTTTTTGGTTAAAAACGCAACTGTCTTCTCTAGATGTCTTCTTTTAATTGAATATTCAATAATATTGATAGAAAATGGAACACTTTGGTAAGTAATGAACTTCTGTTCACATTTGATATTTTTGGGTTGAAAATTCAATATTTTATATTAATTTTTCTTCTTCTTTCACTGAAGATTCTTTTTCGCTCGACAAATGAACTCTTCGATTAGAAATCTGACTCCTTTGTAGGAAATTGATCTCTTTGTTGGAAACTCTTTCATTTCTCGTTCCGAATTAATCTTTTCGTATTTTTTGTAAAAAATCAATCTTCTCAGTTGAAAATTCATCTATTTTGTTAAAAATGCAACAGTTCTACTTGGAATTTTGGGAACTTGAATGTTCCTAAATTAAATTTATCATAGCACCCACATTCTTTTATTTAAAAAGAACACATATCTAGCAGGTCTGATTTACCGTTTTGTATTTTGTTAAAAATTTGATGTTTTTATTTGCATTCATTTCTTTTTGATATAAAATTGAAATATTCTTCATTGAAAATATCGACCATCCAATTCTTCTCTTAGAATGTGTCTTTTTAATTTTAATTTACCTATTCGGTTGAAAAATGATTTTTTTTTTTAAATCAACAATTTTGTTTAGAAGTCACCATCGTCAGTTAAAAATTCAACTATACTGTTAGTTGAAAATGTTGAAAATTCCATAATTTCCGGTTGTAAGTCCAACTGTTTCGTAAAAAATTCGTCTCTTTGACTTGAAAACTAAACATTTTGTATGAATTTCTCTTTTTCCTCGTTGACAATCTTTCTTCGGTTGAGAATTCCAATCTTGTGTAAAAGATTCGTCTTTTGGTTTTGACATTCACCTGTTTGTTAGAAATTTCTCCTTTTCTGGTTAGGGATTGAACTTTTTTTGAGAATGTATTATTTTTCCATAGAATTCAACTGTCTTATATTCAGAATGAAAAAATTCTTCAGTTGAGATATCGACCATTTCATTTCTGGTTCGAAATTAATCTTTTCTGATTAAAATTCATGTATTTTGTAGTAAATTCTATGTTCATGGTTGCATTCACTCGTTTCAGATATCATATTGGAGTATTTTTCTTACTTGAAATATAAAAAAATTTCATTTTTTTCGAATATTTATATATATTTAAAAAAAAATACCATTATTTGTTTGAAATATGATTTATCATGTAGAAAATTTAACAATTTTGTTCTAAGTCACCATCTTTAGTTGAAAATTCAACTATACTTGGCTTTTCGACTCAGGAACTAAATATTTTATTTGAATTTTATTTCTTCGCTGAAAATTTTCCCTTGGTTAAATATTACATTGTTATGTTAAAAATTTGTCTTTTATTTTAAAAACTTATCTCTTCGTTGGGAGTTACTTCTTTTAGGTCAAGGCTTCAAGTGTTTTGTTATTAATTCGTTATTTTTATGGAAATCAACTAATCTTTTTTTATAATAAAAATATTCTCTAGTTAAAATAAAAAGTTTATATTTTAACTAGAGAATATTTTAATATTTTATATTATAAACTACTACATTTCTGGTTCGAGATCCATATTTTCAAAAATCCAATATTCTTGTCGAAGATGCAATATTTGAGCTCAAAATAATAGAAATTTGAATGTCTTTACAGTAAATTGAATACAGCAATCTATGTAACACCCTTCTTCCCCTTAATTTTGCGACAAATATCCTTTTTTTTCTCAAATTTTAAATTTCAAGTCATAAGATGATGATGTGAAAATTTTTGATTCTCAACTTTCTAAGTTACTAATGTTGCGAATTTAAATATTTCAAAGATATTTATTTTGAACTTGCAGTTTTGTAAACTTGGGACTATTGTTTTCATTTCTATGAATGTTATTTAAAATCATTTTCAATTTTGAGGCCATGTTAAATATGGGTCACGTGACGCAAATCATCGGTTTTTTTGCAATATTTGGTTCAAAGTTTTGAGAAACATTTCTCAAAACATTTTTTTTTTTTTCATAAATTTGAACCAAATGTTGTAAGTACACAAACATAGTTTACTGATTTTAAGGCTTTTCTCGAAATGTCAACTTGAAATTTAATACGGTACGGACATGGGTTATTAGAAAAATGTCGGTATGGTAGGCATCGGGAAAGTATAACATGGCCTTAAGGCTTAGGCTCTACAATTTGAAATCTTTCTGTCTCAATTTTTTTCCCTAATGCTTTAAAATGATAAATTTTTAGTAGCTCAGAAATTATAAAATTATATTGAAATTGTACGTACGCCTTGAATATTATATCAAGCATAAATTACTTACTTTTATAGCTGTGTAGTCAACTCCCTTAAAATTCTGACAGTCAATGATGCAAGGCATCCCCTTATTATTTGGCTTTTCTCCAATTTTTGATATTTTTTTCGTCAGGTAATTAATTTCCAAAAATTGGAGTCCATCTTGTGGTTTAAGCAGCAGGTACTTGTCCCCCGCATTCGTCTATTCAGGAGGTGAAAACAATTTGTATAATACCAATTTTAGTCCAAATAGACATTATAATTATTTAAATATAGCATATAGATTATATAATTATATTATTAAATAATTATATAAATAGTACAGTTTTAAGTATTACAATTATCCTCACAATTTGTAGATATATTTTTTAAGCACCTTGCATTCCGTCACGGAAATTTTGGGCCTGGCAGACTGGAAAATCAGGTAAATGATATTGCAAATCGTACCAAGAAACAGGCCTGTTTTTACATTAATGAGAACGCAAGTCCCAAACGTTAGAATACATGCTATAGCATCAGCTCCTGAAAATCAAGATTAATTTAAAATTAATATATTCTTGAAATTAACTGTGCGATTTTGAATCTGGGCGTCTTCCTGACCAGGAAATCGATAAAATTGGCCATTTTTTTACTGGGGAAAAAATGAGAAATGACAAGGAATTTTAATTTTAATTTTAATTCTGAGTTGAGACAAATGATTTCAGTCAAAAAATATCATTTCGGCACAGAGACAAGGACTTTTCTAAAATATTTATAATTTTAAGTCAGCACAAAAAATACATGATAGAACTACAAAATGTTATGCTCAAACTTCAAATGATTTTACCTGGGACAAGGAATTTTGCAAAGAATCATAATGCTAAGTTGCCACATAGAATTTTAGTAAAATATTATAATTTTTTAGTTCAGAAAAAGGAATTTCTGTGGGGAATCAAAATTTTTTTTCTAGAAGAATTCTAAGTTTGGAATGCGAGTTTCATTGATGAATTGAAATTTACGTTTTAGGACCACTTAAGAACCTATAAATAATTATAATTTTGCATGTTAAAAGAATTTTGGAAAAAATAGAAATTCTGTCATAAATCGTTAGAATTTGAAACTTTTCTATTCAAAATATTGTGAAAGAGTGTAAACAATTTTTCTAAATCAAAATGAAAAGTTTTGTTAGTAAATATAATTCTGACTCGGAACGAAGAGTTTAGAGAATGAATTAAAATTTTAAGTTTGAGTACATGAATTTTGACAGAACGAAAAATTTTGAAAAATAATTCTAAGTTTTTTTTTTATAAAAGTAAAATTTACAGGAACAGTCTATGTTCTTTGTCAAAAAATTGACAGATTTCCGAAATTCCTTACTCCCAATCAGAGTTTTTCTAAAATTTACAAATCCTCATTTTCTTCTGCAGATAGAAATTCGCCAGAATATTATACATTCTCGACAAAACTAGTAACCATATTTCTGAAAGGGAACAGAAAAAGATTATGAATAAATCTGATTTGAAACAGGGAATTTGAAAAATGAATGATAATTTTGAGTTTGGATACCTAAATTCTGACATGGGAAGGGAAATTCTGAGGAATAATGTTTATTCTAATTTATTAAGAGCGAATATGAGAAACCCATCCCTGTGCTATCTGAAATTTGTCATATTTTCGAAATTCCTTGTTCCAAATCGGATTTTTTTTTGGAATCTACAAATTCCAGTTTTTTCAAATAAAAATTTACCATAATTTAAACATTTTCTTCCCAAATATTCTAAAAAGCTGAAAACCGTGTTTCTATAATTCAACCGAAAATGTTGCAGATGAATATAGTTCTCGCTTGGAACAGGGAATTTGAAAAATTAACTATGATTCTGACTTGTGACAAGGGATTTCAGTAAATAATTGAAATCCTGATTAAGGAATAGGGAAGTAAAAAAATCCCTATCCCAACTCAGAAAGCCTCACAAACTCGTCATCCAAATTTTTCAAAAGGGTATCAAAAAGTTCGGAATAGAGAATTTGGAAAATGAATTATAATTTTTCCTTGGAAGAGGACGTTTGGACTTTTTTGAATTTCCAAATTTTCTTGGGAAGGAGTCACTATGTTGCTCAAATATAATAAGAAATGTTGTCAATAAGTATAATTCTGATTTGGCACAAGGGATTCGCGGAAATAAATTGAATCGTGCTTTCAGAAATAAATTCGATTAGGCTTTGGAACAGAGAATTTTCGTAAAGAACTATAATTTGACTTAGAACAGTAGATCCTTGAAGTAAAAACGGAAATTTCGGAAAATGATTTTCAATCAGATGTAGAAAGATTTTAAGAAAAATCCGTTCGTAAACCAGTAGTATATTTTTTATCCTACTTAAAAAACAGTTGAATTTCCATAATACCTTGTTCCAAATCATAAATATTAAATCTTTCTTAAAATTTTTCATTATTATTCGCAATCATTTCAACCATTTGAAAACTTTTAAATTGCCCAAGATATGACCAGGAATTTAAATTCACCTGTCGTGTAAACACCCTGCGAACTGAAATAAAAATATGAGTAAGGAAATTTTTGAAAACTCACTATTTCCTTTCCAAAGTAATGGCACAATTGTCCAATCTATCATGAAAACAATTGCACTTGTAAGCACTGCAGCAAGAGTCGCTTGTGGAATGTAGTGAAAATAAGGAGTCAAAAAACTGAGTGCTAGGAGCGTCATTGTACCTGAGGATAAAAAAAAATAGAATGATTAGAATAACATCAATATAATTCTCAATATAAACTGTTTTGACGACTTTATAATCTTTGAAAACTAACAATTTTCTATATGAAATACTCATTTGTCTGTAAATTGCTAACATAACCTTAAACTGTTAAAATTGAATTCTAATCATTTATTGTTGATTCAGAGTTCCAATTTAAAAGCGCGAGAGCATCCAAAAGGCACAAATTCTTCTCATTTCGTATAAGGCTTTCTACGATTTTTCCTACTAAGATATTTTCGAGAAATATAACTACACTACTTTTTTACATTCTCATCATAATGAGAAGGTATTGCACGGTTGCCACAGATTTTCAATTTCCCTAACTTTTCCCTGACTATTCCCTGACCTCTTTTCAAAAATCCCTGACTTTTCGAAAAATATACAGGAAACTCTGAACCC
>WSXT02191936.1:0-19675 GCA_011762715.2 Neuroterus valhalla
AATTTAATTATTTAGTTGAAAATCAAATTTCTTCTTTCTTTTTCTAGAAATTTTTTTTTTGTAGAAAATTCGTCTTTTTTATTTGAAAATTCATCTCGTTTAGTAAATATTTCGTTTGATTTTTTTTTCAAATTCAAACGTTCGGTAAAGAATGATCTTTTTCCAATCAAAATGACAACTATTATATTTTTCAATTAAAAATTCAAATCCTCGGTTGAAAATTCATCTTTTATCCTTAAAAATACAACTATTTGACTTCTCTTGACTCTCTTGACTTCAAAATATTTTTTGGTTGAGAATTCATCTTTTTGATTTGAAATTTCATCTCGTTTGGTAGAAATGCGATCATTTGTTTGTGAAAGTTCTTTTTGTACAGAAAATTAATATTCTTTCTTGAAAATTTGTCGTTTTTTATTGTAAACTCATCTTTTTGGTTTATAAATTCACTTTGTTTCATAGAAATTTGATTTTCTTACAAAATGCAACAGTTCGATTTGTTGAAATTCATGAATTTTGTTGAAAATTCTCCTTTTTTCGATTAAATAATGAATTATTCGTTTGAAATTTTCATTATACATCAATTGAGTTCGTAATTTGCGATTCTATTGAAAATTTGTCTTTTTGGGTTAAAAATTGAACTGTCTTGTAAAACAATAGTCTTCGTGACTTAAAAATGCAATTTTTTGTTAGATTTCCATCAGTTTTGGTTTATGATCAATCTATTTTGATGTAAATTTATCTGATTCATTGAAGGTTCGATTCATTCATTACAAACTCAGTTTTTTTGTTTAAAGATTAACCAATTCGGTAAAGAACTATCTTTTTTTTCAATTTAAACGTCAACTATTATATTTTTCAATTAAAAATTCAAATCCTCGGTTGAAAATTTCTCTTTTTTTTCTCGAAAATACAACTATTCAACTTCTCTTGACTCTCTTGACTTCAAAATATTTTTTTGTGAAGAATTCATCTTTTTAGTTTGAAATTTCATCTCGTTTGGTAGAAATTCGATCTTTTGTTTGTGAAAGTCCTTTTTGTACAGAAAATTAATATTCTTTTTTGAAAATTTGTCGTTTTTTATTGTAAACTCATCTTTTTGGTTTATAAATTCACTTTGTTTCATAGAAATTTGATTTTCTTCTAAAATGCAACTGTTTGGTTTCTCGAAATTCATGTATTTTGTTGAACATTCTTATTTTTTCGATTAAATAATAAATTTTTCTGTTGAAAATTTCATTATGAATAAATTGAGTTCATGATTTGCGATTCTTTTGAGAATTTGTCTTTTTGGGTTGAAAATTAAACTGTCTTGTAGAACAATAGTCTTCATGACTCAAAAATGGAATTTTTCTTTAAATTTTTATCTGTTTTGGTTTAAGATCCATCTATTTTGATGAAAATTGATCTGATTCTTTGAAAGTTCGATATTTCATTACAAATTCAGTTTTTTTGGTTAAATAATGATCTATTTGGTGGGAAATTTAACTTTCTTTAAAAAGTAGTGTTTCATTTATGTTTGAATGAAAATTTACCTTTTCGGTTTAGAATTAATCTACTTTGTTAACAATGCAATATTTCTATTCGAAAAGATGGAAATTGAAAAATGAATCGAAACTTTGTAAAGGAGAAAATTTCTTTGAAATGTCAATATCAGATGTTTTGGAGAATTTTCAAAATTTATGGTACAATCCCTGAATAGATTTTTCTGCTCTCGGTTATCCCAATTTCCAGTCAGGAAGACACCCAGTACTCTAGTATATTTAGTCAGATTCCTGTATGTATTATTGCAATTCATTGGGTAAGAAACATTTTTTTTTGCCATCTTTAGGGTATCATATAGGAAGCTTGAATCCAAGTTTTCGACCATCAAACCTTTGCAGGTTGCCCGCCATCTTGAATTGAGGGGTGATTGCTTGTATTGAGAAGAACAGTCGTATTTTTAATTTGAACAAGAAAACACTTGGTACCATTCTTCATGAGAAAAATGAGTTCTAAATATTAGTATATTTGAAGCTCTCTCGTATTTGGCTTATTTGTTGCCTGAAAATTGATTATGAAAATAAACAGAGGGTTGAAATTTTTTTTAGATAGAATATCTTTTTTGATTTCGGTGCTATCGCAAAACTTTCAAGATGAAAGTTGTTATTCACACGATCCTCTTCAATTTTTGTTTAAAATTTTTTTTTTGTAAGAGCAATTGTTTATTCATCGTACTAAATTATTGTAATTGTAAGTTTCGTTGATGGAATGGAGCTCAACATTTTTTCTCTTTCTTTTTTATTTTTTTCAATTAAATATAATTTTGACTATTTTTTTGTGTGCGTGATTTTTATTGCAATTATATTTTGTTCTTTATTTTTATTTTGAATTTTTCTTGTTTTCAACCTTAACTTCGATTATTTTTTATTGGCATTTCAATCATCAACGATTGTTCAACATAATTTTATACTAAAATTGTGAGAGTCATGTTACGAAACTCACAATCTTTAATTTTTGAATATGCAATCTGTAATAAAATTTCAATGTTTTCGATCAGTTTGAGTTTTTTTTGTTTCATAAATTCACAAAAAAAAGTTGTATTTCTTCAATGATTTTCTGAAATCCACGTGCAATTCTGTCAGTCATTTTTATGATTTATTTTTTTGAAATTGTATAATTTCACTAACATTGGTTCACTTACAAAAGTTTTTGTTTCAGTTCATCAGTACAGATTTAGTATCGCCGAAGGAAAATTTTATAGCTCAATACATATTTTAAATTACTTCCATTATTATGTAAAAAATATCAATACTTTTTCAACTCGACAGTTGTCATATAAGCGTGAGTTTACGAAAATGATTTTGTTTATCATAATAATGTACCGACGAATTTCGAAAGTCATGCATCTTATTTTACTATATTTATCTAAATTTTTTTCCAAAAAATTATGTGGTGCTGAACTTTGAATTATATTTGTTCAAAAATTTTACGCTGCTATAGATAAGCTGTTGATAATATTCAAGACGAAGAAACATTGTTTATAAAATTCAGAATATAACACATTTCGAAGGATTTGAAAATAACACATAAGCAATGAAACACAACATTTTTCTCAAGAAAACTTATAAAATAACTCACGCGATTTGGAAACTTTCGAGTAGAAAAGTTTTGGATTTCTTTCACACTGAGGGAAAAAAATTCGAAAATTTATTGAGCTCTGTAAAAAGTTTTTTTTTCAAAGTTAATATTTATTGATAAACTGCAATAAAAACTTCTATGGCATAAATATTTTTGTGGTAAAATGATACTCGCAGAATTTCGGGAAAATGAAGCATGAAAAAAACTGCCAAAATTGCACTTTGACTTCAAAAAATCTTAGTTCCCAAATAATGAATTTTGACTGAATGAGATTATTATTTTATATTGTTTGTTTAACTAACTTGTTGTTATAATTTTAGAAGTGGGTCAAATTCACAGCATTCAGAATAAATCTATATTAGCAAAAATTCGTTAGTTGGAAACTACGATTTTTGAAATCAAAGCGCAAGTTTCGTAGTTATTTCAATTCTTTCTTTTTTTAAGATTTATAATTTGATCAAAAATGGTTGTATCATCAAAGTTTCTGTTTACTCCATCAGCAAGGATAACCTTTGAAGCAAAAAATTCACACCTCAATAAATTTTCAAATTTTATTACACTACCTTGAAAAAAAAATCAAACATTTCTAGACTCAAAGTTTTCATTTAACGTGAGTTTTTTTATTTATTATTTTTTTTTAATTTATGCTCATTGTCTATGTTTGTCTATATTTTTAATGTTTAATTATATTTTGAACCATACAAAAAATATTTTAATACTATCAGCAGCATGTTTATAGTAGCGTGGATTTGTTGAAGAAATAGAACGATTTTTTGTGAATTTGTGAAACAAAAAAAAACTCAAACTGATCAAGAACCTTGAAATTTCAATAGAGATCGCATATTCATAAATTAATTAAAGATTGCTGTCGAATTCCCGTGAAAATTTTCTTATTCTTCATTTTTGAGAATTTTTCATTTATTTTTCCAACAAACAAGAAAAATCATTTGAATATTCGTATAAAATTATATTAAACAATAGTAAATAATTGAAATGCCAATAAGAAATAACCAAAGTTAAGTTTGAAAACAATAAGAATTTAAAATGAAAATAACAAATAAAAGCTGATTGCACACAAAAAATAGTCAAAATTATATTTGAATGAAAAAAATAAAAAAGAAAAAGAAAAAATGTTGAGTTGCATTCCATCAACGAAACTTAAAATAATTTAGTACGGCACAGCGCTCGCAATCCAGCACTACCAACTACCGAGTGACGGTGCGCGCAACTTTCAGACGCTACGCTGAGTAAACAATTGCTCTTACAAAAAAAAGTTTTAAACAAAAATTGTAGAGAATTGTGTGAATTACAACTTTTGTCTTGAAAGTTTTGCGATAGCACCGAAATCGAAATAGATATTCAATCTAAACAAATTCTCAACCCTCTTTTTATTTGTATAATCAAGTTTTAGGCAAAAAATAAGCAGAATACCAAAAATTATCTAATATATCAATTTGTGAAACTCATTTCTTTCATGAAAAATGGTATGAACTGTCTTTATTGAATCAAAAATACGACTGTTATTCTCGATACAAGAAATATAATAAATAATAAAATCTAAATATACTGGACTACAGATGAAGTTGATAAAAAAACTGAGTTCAATCCAAAAGTAAATAAACTCAATAAAAAAAAAACGAATTGAAAACGTAAGTCAGATTTGAAAATTCAAATTCTAAACGAAAGCAAATCAATTTGAATTGAATAAACTTGGATAAATGTTGATAATTCAAGGTAGTAAAAAGAAAACTGATTCTCTTACCCTCGCGTCTGTTTCATTTGGTCCAATTCCTACTTCCTTGTGGCCCTTCTTTTTCCGCTGGGCCCTTTCACTAAACGTATTACCATGCAGTCCTTTTCCCTTCGGACTGGACATGTTAATCTGCATTTCAGCAGGAAGATAATTTTTCGTGTTAGCGAGAAGCTCATCAGCACGTTTGAAATACATCGTGGGAATTCTCAACTCGCTTGGAAATTCCTTCAAGTCGAAATTCGTCGTCTTCGAGAAGATGACATTCATCGCGAGATCGCAGACAGTCCAGAGTTTCTGCAAAAAAAGAAAAAAAGAATAAAAAAAAAACAAAAAAAAAAACAGGTGAAATAAGTCATCGTACATCACTGTTTTGTAAAATGAACAAAATAGAAAACTTACGACATTCACGATGTCATCATCCGGCCTGCAAGCGTCTTTGTGGCTCTTCATTCTCTCGACCAAATTTTTATAGAATCCATAGCAGTAATATTCATTTTTTGTGATGAGTGGCTCGAGAATGAACCAGAGACACTGCTGGATAAGTTTCAGCTGAGCAATGTCCGAGTGAATCGTAAAATCGGGATCGTGCGCTAGTATCGGGACTGCGAAGACTAACATGTAATCTGGCAGTATATGTGGCAATTGACCTGACAACAAGGAAAAGAAACATTCCCCTTTAAAAAAGGATATTCTTCTTATAAATCACATACAAATTTTCAAAACTAAACCTATTTACAGGGATCACAGCAATTCAGTAGTTCAAAATTAGAATTTTTTGGATGGATTTAAAAAATCTGTTGAAGACGTCAGCATTTTCTACTGATAAACAGTTTGGTTTTTTAAAGCAAAAATAGGAATTTTCTACCAGAAAATAACATTTTTATCCAAATAGTAGAATTTTTACCAAATATGGGAAAAATCCTAACCTAAAAAGACAAATTTCAACCAAAATGGCTGAGGTTGAGTTGCGGAATGGTCGAGGGGAAGCAGCCGTCGGTGCCTTCCCTCTCCATGCTACACCTCTTCCGCAACTTGACATCAGCTCTCGACAAATAGTCAAATAGAAAAAAAAAATTTGCAGTTTTGCACTTACAGTTTTGGAAAAAAGATATTCATGATCTATGGCTTTTTACGAATATTTTAAATTTAAGACTCTTCAATATTTAATGTGTAAAATATGAAATGTTGCCATTTCCAATGTTTTTCTTTAAAAGGTTCAATTTCTAAGCCTGAAAATTGAAAATTTTCCAATCTTGAACAGTAGTCAATTTTTTCATAAAATGTTCAGTTTCCGAAAAAAAAAATTTTAATTGTACTCAATTGTTTAATTTCCAAGGCAAAAAAGACGACTTGTCAAAGAAACTTTATAATTTTCAAGAAGGAATAAATCAATATTCAACAAAATAGTTGAATTTTTCGAAAAATATTCGAAATTTGACAAAATTGCTGAATTTTTGAAACAAAAAGACGATTTTCCGGAAGAACAATTGAATTTCCATAAAAAAAGGATATAACTTTTCGATGAAAATGTAAAATTTTTCAACTAAAAATATTACATTTCTAGCAAAAGATATGAATGTCTTACGAAACAGTGTAATTTTCAACTCGGGAATGTTCATTTTTTACTCTATTGGATAATTTTCATCCAAATTGTTGAATTCTCGATCAAAAACAAATAATTTTCAACAAAACCGTTGCATTTTGAACCCGAGAATACATATTTACAAGAAAAAAGATTCGTTTCAAAAAATAATGCATTCTTTTTTAATTGTTGAATTTCCAACAAAATATTCCAAATTCGACTAAATTGCTTCAAATTTCAAGCAAAAACGAATCGTCAACAGAAAGATCAAACTTCCGGCAAGAAAGGAGTTGAAATTTTCACAAACATGATGAATTTTCAACAAATAAAAACTAAACTTTTTCTAAAAGATAGAAGTAGTATTTTAGTAGTAGTATTTTCGACTCGAAAATGATTATTCTCAACGAAAAGGATAGTTTTCAACCAAATTGTTAAATTCTCGATCGAAAACTAATTATTTCCGTAAAACTGTTGAATTTTGAACCCGAATATATGCATTTTCAAGAAGCAAAAGTCTTTCCGAAAAAATAGATGATTTTCTTACGAAATTGTTGAGATTTCAACAGAATTTTCAAAATTTAACTTAATTGGCGATATAAGGAAAAAAAACGAATATAATTTTTCTACAAAATGTTCATTTCTCAACTGCTAATACAAAAATTTAACTTTTGCCATAAGATAGGAATGCCCTACAAAACAATGGAATGTTTAATTCTAGCATGTTGATTCTCAACTTTATTGACTAATTTTCAACGAAATTACTGAATTTTATATAAAAAACTAATGATTTTTTACAAATCGCTGGATTTTGAACCTGAATATATGCATCTTCAAAAAAAAGGTTCTTTTCAAAATAACAATGGATGGATTGTTTACAAAATTTGCAACAACATATTCAAAATTTGAAAATGCCAAATCCTTTTTCTCTGAAAATTTGAATTCTTTGTTGACAAGTTGTCTGCTTGGGTTTGAAATTCAAAACTTCAGTAAAATTTGGAATCTTTTGTTGAAAATTCAAGTAGTCTCTAAAATATTTCTTCATTCGTCTTGAAAGGATCTTTTTTTTTTTTTGGTAATACACATTTTCAATTAAAAATTCAACGATTTTGTAGAGAGTTCTTTGTTTTCGATCGAGAATTCAACAATTTGGATGAAAATTATCCAATAACGTTGAGAATCAACATGTTCGAGTTAAAAATTCCACTGTTTTGTAGGACATTCCTATCTTTTGGTAGAAACAAATTTTGTTTCAGTTGAAAATTCAACATTATATGGAAAAGTTATATCCTTTTTCGTTAAAAATTCGATTGTTTCTTTGAAGAGTCGTCTTTTTGCCTTAAGAAATCAACAGCTTTGTCAGATTTTGATATTTTTTCTAAAATTCAACTTTTTTGTAAAATATTCATTAATTTGCTTTGGAAGATTTTTTATTTTGGATCCAGAATTCACCAATTTGGTTAAAATTTAGCCTTTTCGTTGGGAATCATTATTGTCGAGTTGAAAATTGCACTGTCGGGTACTGAATTTTTTATCTTTTGCTTGAAGTTTTCTTGAAATGTTGCCATTTGCAATGTTCTTTTGGTATCTTATGGTAAGAGTTCAATTGTTGTTTCAGCAGTTGAGAACTGAACATTTTTTTGGAAAAGTTATATTCGTTTTTTTCTTCCTTATATCGCCAATTAAGTCAAATTTTGAAAATTATGTTGAATTTTTAATAATTTCGTAAGAAAATCATCTATTTTTTCGGAAAGACTTTTCTTTCTTGAAAATGCATATATTCGGGTTCAGAATTCAACAGTTTTACGGAAATAATTAGTTTTCGATCGAGAATTTAACAATTTGGTTGAAAACTGTCCTTTTCGTTGAGAATAATCATTTTGAGTTGGAAATACCACTGAATTGTAGGAAATTTCTATCTTTTGAGAAAAATGTAGTTTTTTTTGTTGAAAATTCATCATGTTTGTGAAAATTACATATCCTTTCTTGCCGGAAATTCGATTTTTCTGTTGACGATTCGTTTTTGCTTAAAAATTGAAGCCATTTTGTCGAATTTTGAATATTTAAAAAAAAATTCAACTATTTTGTTAAACATTGATTTATTCCTTCCTAAAAATTATATAGTTTCTTTGACAAGTCGTCTTATTACCTTAGAAATTAGACAATTGAGTACAATTTCAATATTTTTTTGATAATTCAACATTTTATGAAAAAATCGATTACTGTTCAAGATTGGAAAATTTTCAATTTTCAGGCTTAGAAATTGAACTTTTTAAAGAAAAACATTGAAAATGTCAACATTTCATGTTTAACACATTAAATGTTGAAGACACTCAAATTTCAAATATTCGTAAAAAGCCGTAGATCATGAATATCTTTTTCCCAAAACTCTAAGTGCAAAACTGCAAATTTTGTTATTTTTCTATATGACTATTTGTGCTAATGACCCTTAATGGGCTTAGGCCGGTCAAGAGCTAATGTCGAGTTGCGGAAGAGGTGTAGCATGGAGGGGGAAGGCACCGACGGCTGCTTCCCCTTGACCATTCCGCAACTCGACCTCAGCCACCAAAATGATGACTTCAACAAAACTGCTAAATTTTCTACAAAGTGATTTAATTTTTGACCTAATAAATGTTGCACTTCCAACAAAATCGATGAATTTTCCATCGAATAGTTGAATTTTCATTTTAAAAAAAATTAATTTTTAACCAGGTAATTGAATTTCCACTAGAAAAAGACAAATTCACAATAACATTTCGAATCATTGAAATAAAATATACATAATCAATTATATTCAATTGAATTGAAATTTATTCAGATTCACGGTAACTCTGATAAAGCAAATTGGATTTTCAACCAGACAAGATAAATTCACAATGAAAAATTTTATTGTTGATATTAAAAAAAAGGATGTTCATTTTGAATAAAAAATAGTTGAAGTCAATCGAAAATGACGAATTTTCAACAGAAAATTTAAATTCTACTCAAAACATTAATTTATCACCAAACAGTTGTATTTTTATACAAGAAAAATTATTTTTCTACAAGACCGTTGAATTTTTCACATGAAAATATGCATTTTCTCCAAAACAAAAACTATTCAGGTATATTTCAATTTTTAACCTGAAAAGACAACATTTTCAATAAAACTTCTAAACTTTTCATCAAAGTGCTTTTTTAATTGCGAAAAAAATTAATTTTCAAGCCCAATAGACCAATCTTCAACAAAGGAGTTTAGTTTTGGACCAAAAAGGTTTGATATAAAAGTTTTTATATCAAAACTGCATGGAAAAAAAAATTTTAACCATTTGAAAAAAATTTTTTATGATTTCAAATAACATTTCGAATAACTGAAATAAAATATACATAATCAATTATATTCAACTTAAATTGAAATTTATTGAAATTCATAGTAACTCTGATAAGGTAAATTGAATTTTCAATCAAACAAGATAAATTCTCAACGAGAACTTTGATAGTTGAATCCTCAATCAAAAGAGTTTAATTTTCAACCAAACATAAGCATTTTTGACAAAGCTGTGCTAGTTTTACTAAGAAAGATACATTTGTAGGCAAATCATTTAATTTTCTACCAAGAGATTAAAATTCTCAAGAAAAAACGAAAGAATCTAATTTTCAGTTCAGGAAATCAATTTTTAACCAAGTAGATGAATTCCCACCGAATTAGTTGAAATTTCAATGAAAAAAGATAAATTTTCAACGAAAAATGTAATCGTTGGTATTTGAATCAAAAGGATGCATTTTGCAAATATATTCAACCAAAAAAGACGATTTTTAATAAAAAAGTTTTATTTTCAACAAAAAGTTGAATTCTACTCAAAACATTAATTTCTCACCAAACAGTTGTATTTTTATTCCAGAAAGACGAATTTTCTACAAGAACGTTGAATTTTTCACATGAAAACATTCATTTTTACCAAAACTTCTAAACTTTTCAACAAAGTAATTCAACTTTCAATCGAATAACTGCTTTTTTAAATAAAAAAAAATGAATTTTCAAGCCCAAAAGACCAATTTTCCACAAAGGAGTCTATTTTGAATAAAAAAGGATGTTTTTATATGAAAATTGTTTAGAAAAATATAATTTTAAACTATTAAAAAAAAAGTTTAATGATTTCAAATAACATTCCGAATTATCGAAATAAAACATACATAATCAATCCAACTTGAATTCAAATCGAATTCAGAACATACAAGATAAATTCTTAACGAGAAATTTGATAGTTGAATCCTCAATCAAAAGAGTTTGATTTTGAACCAAAACGGATGTTTTTATATCAAAATTGTTTAGATAAAAAAATCATTTAAAACCATTTGAATTTTTTTTAATGATTTCAAGTAACATTTCTAATGATTAAAATAGAATGTATTTAATTAATTACATTCAACTTAAATTCAAATTTATCAAAATTCATGGTAACTCTGATAAAGTAGATTGAATTTTCAATCAAACCAGATGAATTCTCAGCGAGAACCTTGATAGTTGAATCCTCAATCAAAAGAGTTTACTTTTTAACCAAACATAAGAATTTTCAACAAAAACTGCGCTATTTTTACTAGAAAAGTACATTTGTAAGCAAATAATTCAATTCCCTACCAAGAGATTGAAATTCCCAACAAACAACGGAAGAATCCAATTTTCAGTTCAGAAAATCAATTTTTAACCAATTAGATGAATTCCCACCGAATAAGTTGAATTTTGAATTTAAAAAAAAATCCATTTTCAAAGAAAAATGTAATCGTTGGTATTTGGATCAAAAGAATGTTTATTGCAAATAAAATGTTGTTGAAGTCAACCAAAAAAAGACGAATTTTTAACAAGAAAATTGGATTTTCTACAAAAATAGTTCATTTTCATCATAATAGTATGATTCTTACCAAAATATTTGAATATCCAAGCTAAAAAGGAATTTTTAAATCAAAATGATGACTTCTTTTCTCGAAATGTTTTCAACAAAAAAATTAATATTTTAAAGCCTACTTTTTTATTGTCTTATACTTTGAAATTTTTTTCTAATGTATTTTTATCAGTTCGCAGCATTCACACAATCATGACATCTTTAAATCTCAGCTGGGAAAAAGATTAGAGCGCAATAAGAGAGAAAAAAAATTATTATTCACGAAAGTAACATTTTCATGAAAATCCTACAGTTCATTCCTGATTGCAAATTAAACTATTTTGTTGATACTTAATTAAAAAAAAATAATAATTTCGCTAAATTGGAAATTAATGTATTATTCTATTTTTGGCTAGACGTGAATAATTTTTAGTGAATAATTGTAAATTCTTAACGGAAAAATCTTCATTGGTTGAAAAGCAACTTTTTTCATAAAAAGTCAACTATTTCGGTGGATAATTCAACTATTTGGTTGAAAATCATCTATTCTGTTAAAAATTCAACAGTTTTAAGGAGAAGTCGTCTTTCTCGTTTAGTGCTATCTTTTTAGTTAAAAATGTCAATATATTATAGAAAACTGTTTTTTTTTTTTGTTGAGAACTAATTTCCTAAACAAGAAATACGTTCTTCCATTTTTTGTTGAAAATGTATATATTTTAATATAAAATCTAATTATTTACTAAAACTTCAACTTTTTTAGTAGCGATATCATTGTTTTGGTTAAAAATCCAACTATTCGGTAGAAAATTAAAATGTTTTGATTGGAGGTTCAACTATTGAATTTTTCGTTGAGGAATTCATCTTGTTGGTTGAATATTCAACTCCTTGGTTGAAAGTTGAACAATTTTTTTTTATTTAGTCATCCCTTTTGGTTGGAAATTCAACTTTCCCGCTAAAAACTGGTCTATTCCGGTAAAAAAACTCAAGTTCTTAAGTGTAAAATTCAGTTACTTGGTTGGAAATTCGTTTTTTTTTTTTGGTTTGGAAAATCATCATCTATATAGGTTCAAAAATGAAAATGTTGGTTAAAAATTAATCTTTTTTTGTTGATTTTAACAATATTTTATTTGCAATAAACATCCTTCTGATTTAGATACCAACTATTACATTTTTCATTGAAATTTTTTTTTTTTTTTTTAATTCAAAATTCAACTAATTCGGTGGGAATTCATCTACTTGGTTAAAAATTGATTTCCTGAACTGAAAATTAGATTTTTTCGTTTTTTGTTGACAATTTTAATCTCTGGATAGAAAATTAAATTATTTGCTTACAAATGTAACTTTTTTCGTAAAAATAGCACAATTTTTGTTGAAAATCCTTTGTTCGGTTGAAAATTAAACTCTCTCGATTGAGGATTCAACTACTGTCAAATTTCTCGTTGAGAATTTATCTTGTTTGATTGAAAATTCAATTTACTTCATCAGAGTTATCATGAGAATTTTGATAAATTTGAATTCGATTTGAATTTAAGTTGAATATAATATTGATTATATATATTTTGTTTCAATAATTCGAAATGTTATTTGCAATCATTTAAAAAAATTTCAAATGGTGTTGAATTATTCTTTCTGAACAATTTTGATATAAAAACATCTTTTTTGGTTCGAAATTAAACTCCTTTGTTTAAAATTGGTCTTTTCACGTTGAAAATTGAAATATACCCGAATAGTTTTTGTTTTAGTAAAAATTGCATATTTTCATGTGAAAAATTCAACGGTCTTGTAGAAAATTCATCTTTCTGGTATAAAAATACAACTGTTTAGTAAGAAGATAATGTTTGGAGTTGAATTTAAATTTTCTGTATAAAATTCGTCATTTTCGATTGACTTGAACTATTTTTCATTCAAAACGGACATCTTTTTTTTTCTTATAATATCTACGATTACATCTTTCATTGTGAATTTGTCTTTTTTGATTGGAAATTCAAATTACTCAAAATCTTGGTAATTTCAGACATAATTTTGGTTGAAAATTTGTCTTTTTGGGTTAGCATTTTTCCTATATTTGGTAAAAATTCTACTATTTGAATGGAAATGTTCTTTTCTGATAAAAAATTCCTATTTTTGCGTCAAAAAATCAAACTGTTTTCTAGGAAATCAGTCTTTTTGGCTTGAAAATGCAACTGTTAGGTTAGAAATTAATCTGTTTTCGTTGAAGAGATAACTACTCTTAAGAAAATTCGTCTTTTTTTTTGCTGATTCCAACCATTTTTTATCTAAACTAAACTCCTCTCTTCGATTTAAATATCAACGATAAAATTTATCACTCAGATTTTGTCGTTCTAATGGAAATTCAATTACTTCGTAAAAATTCATCTTTTGGTTAAAAATTCATCTCTTTTGTTGGAAATGCAACAGTTTTACTTATAAAATTAGGAACTTGAAGCATTGGAAATTAAATTTCATATAGCACCCACATTAGTTTTATTTCTCAGAATTTAATTTCTTATATACACATAATACCTTTTTCAAATCACCAGGTAAGTCGTTTAATAAATATTGAAAATGAGTAAATTGAAGAATAATCTGTTTGGATGCTTCTTGATTTCTAATGCCTTGAGTTTCTGTTTCTGATTCTTGTAAAATGAATCGAAACTTCGTAAGGAAGTTGAAAATTAGGTCGAAATTCTCGATTTAAGGTACTTGAGAGGATTTTTCAGATTCAAGAGGAATAAATAGGGGGAAGGGGGATTAGGTGAAAAAAGAAATGGCTGTGATCCCTGTATTTAAGAATAAAAATAATAAACGCACCCATCGCTCGTTCAACCGTTCCTAGGGAAAGGGTTTTCACGTAATCTCTTCGTTTGGTAATGTCTGTGTGCATGTAGGATTTCAGAACGCATTTCAACCGCTTGTCTTGTTCTTTGCCCGCAAGAGCGTAGTAACCCATAAAATCTAATGGCAAACACTTATTTGGAATTCCTCTGCCAAGACCTTTGTGTAATTTGTTGCCAAAAGCTTCCCTCACCTGGCAAACTTCGTCCTGAAAATAAAATTAATAGATCATTACAGAGTTCACTAATTTTTGTGGGAATTTGAAGGGATTTCAAAAAATTTCCGAAATTGATAATATAATTAGTGAATAACTCTTGGATATAATTCAGAAGATTTTTTTTTAATTTTGCAGGGATTGAAAAAATGTCGGACAGAATCCAAACATAAAACATTTTAAAAGATTTCGAAATGTTTTATTTGAAAATATATCACACCGATTCACGAAAATTTCACAAAGATTCAAAGAAATTTTTAAAAGATTTACAAGATTACGCAAAAACTACAAAAGATTGTAGATAATCTAGCAATGATTAAGAGAGATTGAAAAAATTCCCACGATTCCAAAACGCTTCAAAGATTTTAAAACATTTCAAAAAAATTCCCAAGTTACAAGAGATTTTTCAATATTTTTGGAGTTTCTAATTACTTTAAGAACTGAAAATCTTTCCACAAAGATTTCCAATGATTTCACACCAATTTTTTGAAATTCCACAAATTTCGGGAGATTTTCAAGTTTCGAAATAATTCAGAGAATTCAAAAGATTGTGTGTGATTCCAATGTTTTTACCCAAAATTTTAGAAAATTTAGAAATTTTCAAGCACATTTCTATGATCACGCAAAGATTTTGAAATTTTTCAAAGATTTCAGAACGACTTCTAAGGTTATGCAAAAAATTTTGAAAGATTGTAAATATTTTACCAAAGATGCCAGAGTGATTTAAAAAATTCTAACGATTCCAAAAGGTTTCCAAGATTTTAAAACATTTCAGAATAATTTCCAAGTTACGAGATTCCCAAGATTGTTTATTTTCTAATTATTTCGAGAACTGAACATCATTCCACAAAGAATTACAAGATTTTCAATGATTTCACAGAAATTTTTTTAAATTCACAAACTTTCAAAAGCTTTTCAAAATATTTCAGAGAATTCAAAAGATTGTAAATTATTTCACAAGGACTTCACAATATGTACAATATGTACGATACAATACTACGTAAAATATGATTCTCTCTAATGTTTATTTATTATTTGTTCACAGCTGAAAAAGTAGAGCAAAGTTAAACATTTCAGAAAAAACCACAACTTTCTAGCACTTATCTAAGAGAAAATGGTCATTCGTTTAAACAGTTATTTTTGTTAAATTGAATAATAACTCACTTCAAGTGGTAAGTGGGCAAAAAGTTCAAAATTTCAGAAAAAACCGCAAGTTTTTATCATTAGGCAAAGAAAATATTATTAACAACGATAATAAATTGTTTAAATAATTTGTTTTTGACATGAATTAATTGTTACTTTACTCTAATTGAAAAGTGATAAAAAGTTAAAAATTCCAGGAAAAACCGCAACTATGTAGTATTAATCTAGAAGAAGATAGCTAGAAACATTCACAATTTGCTTAAACAATTATGTTTGCTAAATTAAATTAATTAATTACCCACTTCAAGTGAAAAGTGGACAAAAAGTTGTAAATTTCAGAAAAAACCGCAACTTTGTAGCATTATTCTAAGAGAATATTGTTATGAATAATAAAAAATTGATTAAACAATTTCTTTTATTAACTTTAACTGATTATTACCTCGCTCTAACTGAAACGTTGAAAATAAGTTGAAAAATTCAGAAAAAACCTTGACTTCCTAACCCTTTTCTATGAGAAAGTTGCTGAAAACAATAATAAATTGTTTAAACAATTTAAATAACCATCTAATTATCAGTATAAAGTAGTATTTCATGTATTTGAAACAATCTGCGTTGAAAACCCGCAAAAAAACTATAATTAGCGCCAAAAACTCGAAAAACCCATTTTTTTCACTTATGGGAGTTTTTTGGGACCCTATAAAACAGACTTATCTGTGATCAATTGTCAAGAGAAATGTTGAATTTCGAACTCGATTCATCTAATATTGAGATTTCTGAATAAAATTTCTAAAAATGTATTTTTTCCTTATGGGAAATACTTGTTAAACTTCACGGGGCTTGCAGCAGCTCTTATTAATTTTTTTTCCAAAACAAAAAAAACGCATTCACTTTTTTTCTGGATTCGAATAAATTTCCGGGCGTTCTGCATAAAAATTCGAAAAAATTTGTTGTAATGCCTTTTTGGACCACCCTACTGCCTATGCATTTGGCGAACTGGAAGTTCCGAAAACCTCCACTGGCTTCTCTACAGTCTTAGCCACGGAGCGAATACGCGATACAAGGAATCACCCCCTAATTCAAGATGGCGGACAACCTGCAAAGGGTTGATGGTCAAAAACTCGGATTTAAGCTTCCTATATGGTACTCTAAAGATGGCAAAAAAAAATGTTCTTACCTAATGAATTGCAATGAGAAAATCGAAATATACTGGACTAACATTGGAAATGGAGAGAAAGAAATTAGGAACCTGGTAAAAGTGATTGATGCATAAGTCATTCAGGAAGAGATAAAGAAATTGAGAGAGAAGAAGTTCAGAAAGGAATCCATCGTATAATTGTAAGATTTACTTTATAAAAAAAAAAGTTAACTTACCACCATAAGTTGTGAGAGATTGTAAAACTGTTCGGCAGTGAATTGATCACCAACGCCCTTCTGCTCGCAAATTTTGAGCATCGAGCATCCGGCCTGGAGACGAAGCCAGCTCATTTCCGCTTTACTGAGTCGACCTTGCTGCAAAAGGTCACCTTTATTCACGACAAACGCGTTCAACATTCGAAAAGTTTTCTGCGCAGAAAGAACGTCCGTTTTCAGACCCAAAAGCCAGCGAGCCATGCACTTGAGGCCCTCCAATCGGCAGCGAGTTTCCTCCGGAAGTTGATCTTCGCGACACCACTCGCCTTCTATCGAATCAACTGTTGGTTCGCTCACATCCTTCACGAGCAACTCCTTTACAATCTAGAATAATTTGTAAATAATTTAAACTTATTCAATTTCACAGATAAGGATCCCAGGCGATTAGTAGTTCAAATTAAGGTTAAAAGGGGATATTAGACGAATGAGCCTTAAAAACAGGGCCTTTTCTTTCGCAAGGCTTCTAGCCATTTTTGTGTTTCAAGGTTTTTTGGGCTAGCTTTGTTAAATCTATTAATCTCTTAATATATGGAAGATAGATAAAGAACAGGATTGAAAAATTCTCATCTTTGAATTGTTCTGAATTTATTTTTCTTAGCATTAAGAGTTTTTATTAGAAATTCGAATTATTTTACATTCTCATCAGAGAAGGTATTAGATTTGTGTAAAATTTGCCAACCATCCCCCCCAGTTTTTTTCAAATGTCCACGTTTTGAGACCCCCTGAACCCGAAAAATAGGGTTTTACGAATATGTCTGTCTGTATGTCTGTCTGTCTGTTAGCACGATAACTTTCGAAAAAACTAATCGATTTGACTGGCCTTTAGTACACTCTTTCAGTGTCAAAAACTGAAGGTCAAGTCCGTTAGACAGATATTTTGGAAAAAAAAATCAAAAAGTTAAAGCCTTATCAAAATTTTTGAGACCATTTTTTTCAAGACTCGAAAATTGGAAGTATAGCTTCCCGTAGTGAGTAATAAGTGAAACAATTTATCTCCATGATATTTTTTGATGAAAACAGAATTGTCAGAGTTATGTCATTTTCAAAATTCAAAAAATAAATAAAAATAAATAAATAAGAATGAATAAACAAAAATGAAAATTTTTAGCCATAGAACGGAAGGTATGAAAAAAAGATATAAGAAAAAAATCTGCCCGCCGCGCGGGCACATTCTCATCGCGCGCTTCGCTTGCAAATTTGAGCGCGCGTCTTTCGGATCTCACGCTTTACGGTCGATGGTAATCTCACCTCGCGCTCCGTGCTCGGTTATGAATTTACCTCGCGCTACGCGCTCGGCTTTTGTACCTCCCTATACAGTTGTATAAAAAGCTTATGAAACTCAAAAGCGAAATGTCGACTACTTTAATCTGATGATTGTGAATTCTTTTTTGTTAAAGCTTTTCCGGCTTTGACGAATACATTCTCATCGCGTGTCTCGTGCTGCGCACTCGATCAAAGTTCGTCCAAAACGGTGGAGAAGTTCTGTTGCCTAATTTTTTTCACATGTTGTGTACTTTTTCTAGAAATTGAATTTTTTAATTTTAATTTTTATGATTGGAACAAAAACTACGCATCAAATCGAGAAAATTATAACAAATTCATCAATCTTTTTCGGGTGAACAACTTTCCTCCATCAATGTTCTGTCTTAGCCTTCGTCATTTTTTCAAAAAATTTATCATTTCATTTTTATGGTTATTTTTCATGATTGAAATGAAAACTACATATCCTGTTAAAGAAGTTGATAATACATTGAAAGATATTTTCCTGGTAAAGAACTTGCGTCTATATAATTTTTCCTCAGCTTGTGTCAATTGTCCAAAAGTTCATTTTTTTCATTTTCAATATGATTTTTTTATAAATGAACAAAAACTGCTTGTCCTATCAAAGAGTTAATTCACCAAATTTGTAGATCTTTTTTTGGTTCACAAGTTTAGTTCATTTATATTTTTGCGCACCTTACATATTTTAACCAAAAAATGAATCTTTCTATTTTTCATTATTTTTGTGCGACCGAAATTGGGATTTCCAATTTTTTTAGAAAACTCGAAAAGCTGCAAAGATCATTCTGGAGGGCTCCCAGAAAGAAACATTTTTTTTCTTCAAACTTTTTTTTTTATCTTGCAACAAGAAACCGTACTTACAATTTTTAAGTCTTGTAAAAATAGTCCAAAAAAAAGTTCAGAATGCTCCCCCTCTTTTATTTTTTATCCAAAATAGCTGGTCAACGAACTCGTCCTTTCTTTTCCGGTTTAAAAAAGTGTGCCAAAGCACAATCCAATACGGTCATTCTTTCGAAAGATATCGAGTATACAGCTTGCAGACAGACTGACAGACATACATCTTCATAAAAACCATCTTTTGTGACTCAAGGGGTCTCAAAAGGTGGAGATTTCATTAATTCCGTGAATGTCAATTTCGCGTAAAACCAATACCTTCTCATTCAGAATGAGAATATAAAAATAAAAAATTGAAATTTCGGATGATTGTCACAAACTTAGGAAAGAATATTTTGATGTGTTATCAATCCTTTCTTTTTAACAGGATATGCAGTTTTTATTTCAATCAGGAAAAATAAGTGTAAAAATAAAATAATACAAATTTTGAAAAAATGATGAACGCTAAGACAGAAGATTGATAGAGAAAAGTTGTTCACCCGAAAAAGATCTACAAATTTGTGATCATTTTTCCCATTGGGCGCGTAGTTTTTTTTCAATCATAAAACATTAAAAAATTAAATTTCAAGAAAAAGTATACAACATCAGTG
>WSXT02191947.1:0-19674 GCA_011762715.2 Neuroterus valhalla
AAACATTTTTGCTCTCTGACTTTCTTTTCAATCTTGCGTTATTTGGCTAAAAATTCTCATTTTCTTTTACATTTTTGTATTCTGAAAATGCCAAGACTTTGACAATTTTGTTTTTATCAAAAAAAAAATCATAAGGATAAATTGTTTCACTTCTCACCTACTACAAGAAACCGAACTTAGAATTTTTGAGTCTTGGAAAAAAAAATCCAAAAAATTTTTCAAAATGCTCCCCCTCTCCTATTTTTGATCCGGAACAGCTGGTTCACGAACTCGACTTGTACTTTTTGGTCCCTCAAAATGGGTGCCGAAGCACGATCGAATATGATCATTCGTCCGAAATTTATCGAGTTCACAGATTAGTTTCCATTATTTTTTGTGCGATCAAAAGTGGAATTTTCGATTTTTTGAGAAAATTCCAAAAGTCGTATTCACGATCTTGTAGGGCTCCCAAGAAGAAACACTTTTGCTTTCTGACTTTCTTTTTCATCTTGCGTTAGTTCGCTGAAAATTCGCATTTTCTTTTATATTTTTGGATTTTGGAAATGCCATAACTCTGAGAATTCTGATTTTATCAAAAAAAAGTCATAAGGATAGATGTTTCATTTTTTACCTACTACAAGAAACCGTACTTCCAATTTTTGAGTCTTGAAAAAAAAATTCCAAAAAATGTTCAAAATGCTCCCCTCCTTTGATTTTTCATCCAAAATAGCAGGTTAACGAACGCATCTTGTCTCTTCGGTCCCTCAAGATGTGTGCCAAAGGGCAATCCAATCCGAACATTCTTTCGAAAGTTATCGAGTACACAGATTACAGGCTACAGACAGACAGACACCTTCGTAAAAACCATTTTTTCTGACTCAGGGGGTCTCAAAACGTGGAGATTTCATCAAATCCGCGAAAGTCAATTTTCACATAGAACCAATACCTTCTCATTCAGAATGAGAATGTGAAAAAGACCGAATAATGTTTTATAGTGGGGTCGCGTGCGCCAACCCCCAAAATAGGTATATATTTTTGTCCATAAATAAAAAAAAATTATCACCTCTATTCGTTTATACTTCCTCCATTTTACGTGTTTCAGAGCCTTCATATAACCATTTCAAATTATGTGTTACTATTTCCTTTTTTTCCTTATCTCGGATCCTTATGTACTACCTTACGAACGATTTCGAACAATTCAATTCAATTCAAGTTCTCAAAATTCAGCGGATCGAAGTTTCTCAAGCTCTGAAAATGATACAATTACGATTGATCCAGTTCAATTTTTATTTATCTCACTTGAGTAATATTTGAAGCGCGAACTTTCTGTTAAATTCAGCCAAAAAATTAATCTTGTTGGTAGAAAATTCAACTTCTTGATAGAATGTTCATTTTTCCATTCGAGAATTCAACTATTTTGTTGTAAATTTGTCTTTAATAAGAAAATTCAATTATCTTATCTTTTTTTTTTTACTTTTTAATGAAGTTCAATTACACATTTTATACAAAAATTAACTAGCTCTTATTTGAGCAGTTCGTAAGAATTTCCAACTGATTTCTGCTGGAGACTAGTGACCTCCTCAGCGTGCAACTTGACCAATAATAATTAGTTTACAATGATAAAGCGTAAAAGAGTTATGCTCACCCAGAAAGGGATTTGGCCTAATGGTATAATAATAATAATAATTATTCCTAATTTTTTACAGGAAAAGACCTATTGCGCTGATTTGTTAATTGATTTCTCTATCCTTGCTAACGACACGCAGTTTTTCTGCAATTCTTCGGGTCGATTTTTGTTAACTTTTCTCATATCCCCTTGATCCAGTCGTTGCTCGTCTCACAAAATAAGAAAACAAATTCATTTTCTTCCCTTAGGAGGGAAAGTTATCACGTAACGAAAAAAAGTAAATAGGCCTGAAATTAGTCACTTTCGAAGCGCTATATAGGCGTCTAGGGTCAAACTTTCAGTCGAAGCCTTGTGAAAAAATCTTCCTCTCAAAGCGAGAAAATACGAGACGACCAATTTTCTCTAAAAGATATGAAGCAATACGTGATCAGTCCCGTAAAGTGAGAGAGCTGCTACACCTTTCCGTAGGCGCTGAGGCTACGCTACGCGGCTCCGGGACAGCAGCCGTTCCAAATTGATGAAGCGTCTACACCAGGGGTTCCCAATCTTTTTAATCACGCGGCGCAGTTACAAATTAAATATTAGGTCACGACAACCTACCTCAGCTAGCTATTCGAAAAAGATTTAGTCGAAAAAGATAGGTACTTACAATAATAGTAGTTAGGTTAGGTAGATAGGAACAGAAATCTCGCGACTTAAGGCCGTTTGAATAGTGCCGGTTTTACGCTTGACTGCTTCTGTCTATCTCCCAAGCGTCCCTTGACGGCCTACACTGAAGGCCATCGCTCGAGTAGACAGGGCGGTATCGCGTTGTTTGAGATAGTCCACTTGGCGTCTTTGTGCGTGCGGCGTTCATAAACTATTTATATGCGGACCTGATTGTTGACATAAGCTTGCTTACCCTATATAGGTCCGTCTTCCCCCCGTTTCTGGCCTCATATCGTCAGATAAGTGTATCTTGACTCTGAGATTTTGTTTTTTCTACAATATGCCGTACACACGCTTGGGCAATCTTGCTTTCCTTCCCCTCTCTTAGTTTTTGTTAAAAATTCCAAGATGTTTTTAGTTGCCCGATCAACATTTCCTTTCTTCCTTTTTCCTCCTGCTTCAAACCAATAACCTAGGTAGCAGAATTCTTCTGCTAATTCCAACACATCGTTATTTAATTTGCATTCATACTTTAACCTCCATCTTCTGTTTCTGAAACACATCATGCTAGTCTCACTCACATATACCCTAAAGTCCTTCTCTCTTACATACTCTTTGAATGTTATCATCATCTTCTCCTCTTAGTCTGCCATTCAGACACTAAACAGTAGAGGACTTACCGGAACCCTTGCGTGAGTCCTAGTACTATCAAACCGTTGTCTGATCCTTTTTCTTTTATGACCCTTCAGAGGAACCTCCTGTTCACTGAATCAAAAGCTGCGCTGAAATCCACGGAAAGCGCAACAAGTTTCCTGAAGTCAGTTTGAACAAGTGGTATACTTTCTTTTTCTTACTCTTGCCTTCCTAGTATCTTTCTAAGCTTTTCTTTTTTTAAGCTCATAACATTTCCCAAGAAAATGTTTGGGTGCCCTTCGCAGCCGGGGGCTTCGGGGCACTGCCCCGCTTGCCCTGGCCTCGCTACGGCCCTGATCTTTGCCTGTTGCTTTGTTCTTTTCCAGTTTCATGATTGCGTCTTCCCATCATTTAATTTTATCTAATCTATGTTTCTCTGTCTATTTGTTCTCTCTTTTTGTTCTTTCCCTTCTTTTCTTCTTTCAACCGCCTTCATTCCTAATCGCAACCTTTCATCCACCGTATTTATGCTCACTTCACATTCATTCTTCTTCCCGCCACCTCCTGCCTCTGTCTCCTTTCTTTTCAACCTCGATTCCATTCTGTTCATTCTCTCCACTAGTGCATATATTTCTATTTTCATTTCCCTCTCACAGTCTGTCTGCCTCTTCTCTATCTCTTTCAATTTACTCATAATATTCTCTTCTTTCACTTTCTATTGTTCTTCCCATTCTTATAATTTCCTTCAGACTGATCTTACCTTCTCTTTTACCTCTTTCCCTTGCTTTTTAATATCATCAAATCTTCCCCAAGTCTCCTCATTGGAATAATCTGATCTCCCTCATGTTCCTTCCCTGGAACCTATTAGCAGCACTTCTATTCTCGCGAACGTACCTCCTCTCTCCCTATCTCTCCTCGGAGTCCTTCTCTCAGTCTTGAACTTTTTTGACTAGTTTCTCTTTTCTGACTCCTCGGCCCCCTCTACTCATTTTCTCGTCGTGTTCCCCGTTTTTTTCTGCCTACTATTATTTGTGCTAGCCGATGTCTGCCAATCAAAGTAAAGTATTGTAAAAACCCAGTTATAACCTCTTCTCTATATGGAATGCATAGGGTGCCATCGTGTACCGTATGTGATATTTGCAAAATTTGAATAATTGTAATACTCTTAGAACAAAGATAGTACAAATTTCAGGTACCAGAAGTTTCAAAGAATACTTTATTTACCTATTCAAAACATAACATTTTCATGCTTTATGTCCTTCACAACATGCTTTGAGTACCTGATTTCAAATAGTAATTGCAATATAGCCTCATTTCCCTAACAGATTGAAGCTATTTTATGTGAAAAATTAATATTAAAAACAACAAGCAGGGGTATAATTTGTGATATTGACTTTGTTCACAACGTGCTACTCTGTCAATTTTATCGTCTTCTCCTAATTTAAAGTTGTGGCTTCCAAAAATGTCCAAATAATCAACTCAAAGGCAGCCTTCTAAAAATAAGTTTCCTCCATCCGTGTTGAAGAAATAACGACGGACTGGCGTGGGTCAGAGAGGGAAGGACGCTCCTCCAGTATACGATGAGTCGAAGAAAAATCAGCCCATCTGAAAGCTACGATCTCGATGGTTCTGAGAGAACCATCGATCCGTACGCAACTGGAGGTTATACGTCATCCGACTCGTCACTTCTCACAACACCGTAAGACGATCGAGTCGGGAAAACCAAATCACTGGGATTAAAAAGCGTACAACCTATTCGCCGACGCTTCACAAGGCGATGACCCTGCTGTCTGCAGGGGCAGCCCAAGAACAGCCCAAGAACAGGGGGGGGCCCCTTGACCACCCGCCGTAACGCCAGATGGATCCACCGGTCAGCGACAGGGCCAAGAAGCAACTGAATGCACTGATCCCCATGTTGGCGACTCTTTCTTTGCGCTTACGTTGCGGACGCTTGCCCATTGGCCACAGTTGGCGCCAGCTGGCACGCTCATTCAAAATGAGTAATTAAACCTCTTCTTGTAATTGAAATAAATAGTTGATAAAAATTGCACCACAATATGTAAAAATTGTATAAATTTTGAGTCAAGGCATGAACAAAATTTATAACACATATATTTTAGAATTTGAGTGAAAATTAACTGCTATATGGGAAACATGTGTTTTAAATTTTTTTATGCCTTAAATCAAAATTTACACCATTTTTTTATATATTTTGGTGCAAGTTTTATTAATTATTTATTTTAATTACGAGGAAAGGTTTTATTACTCATTTTGGATTGGCGTGCCAGCTGGCGCCGACTGTGGCCAATGGGCAAGCGTCCGCAATGCAAGCGCAAAGAAAAAAACGCCAACATTGGGATTAGTGACTGAATGTAGGAGAGAAGCAACTGATGTAGGAGAGAAACGGGCACCAGCCCTGGGTGGGAGGACGCGTGAACGCCGGCCTCCCCACTCCTGCCGGCTGATACAGGGGAAAACTAAAAACTAGAAGGAACCTCTGAATGACACAAAACACCGCGAAATCGCAGCTGCAACCCGAGTCCAAACTCGACCGTTACGGAAGCCAGCAGCAGCAGATAAATTATGAACATTCTGGAAGAATTCTAACCTAAAAAATTCTGAAATTGTAGTGTTCAAAGCTAAAAATTAAATATTTTTCAGTCAGAGTCTTTGAGAATGACTTATTTCAACTGGAAAAGTTACTTTTATCAAGAATTCTTATTGACTAATAACAATACTCAATTTTGTGATCATTTAGGAGATCAATATTGAAATTTGTGCGGTAATTTTTATTCAGTAATAGGAAATTTCCTATTTTGGCTCTTAAATAATGTAGAGGTACAAGGACACAGAAACTCCACGTAATGTGTCAATTTTTCTCTCCATTATTTCAATCTTAGGACAATAATAAAGTGAGCCAGTCATTATTCGACAATTGTGATTACGAATCATTAAAAAATATTTGCACTATAATTAAAAAATTGCAAATTATGATTGTAATTTGTCTGCACTCTAAATTGCCATCAACGTAGCAAGAAATCCATATTTTCATATAGTTACATTTTATGTGTTCCATTTTCCGTTGTATCTGATCTAATCAGCCGTAGATTATTGAGGTGTTCTATTTCTTGAAAGTTTTAGCGCAAAGTGATCTTCGGCAGGTTTACAGATTTATGTTAATTGAGAACTATGATATGGCACCCAATTTTTAAATTAGAATTATTGATCCACATCGGTTTTATTAATATAATATTTCTCTGCGTAAAATATTTCATTCTGGACAATAAGGACTTGCTTATCAACTCTTATCTATTCATACTGCTAAATGGAATATTGTATTTATATTTTATGCATTATAATACATAGTATGTTCTTACGTGCTCTTAGCATACGTCATATAATTGCTGTATACACAAAAATGCAGATACAATAACTAGTTCATGTTATCACGAAAAAGCGATCTGCTAATGCAAGTTGTAGGCTTAATACATTCTGAAGAACTGGAAAAGTTAATTGAGAGTGATAACCAGTATTAATGAGTCAATTTCAAGAAATCAATTAATTGCATAATTTGAGAATACTTTGTTGAATCATCAGAATTTGGTGGTTATTAAATTTGGTTCATTCCATCAAAGTTTTGCTCATTTAACGCAATATAAATAATTATTTGGATTCAATTAAACACATTTGGTTTAAACGTTGAAATATTTGGTGTAAAGTCAATGAATCAGTTTGCTAAAGCTTTTGCTGGAATTTTATAGCACCCGGAGAAGCATGGTTAGGCTGCCATGCCCCCCTCGAATTTAATCCTTATGAGGGAGCTGAATCCATTGCCATCATGGGACTCATTCACCCCAAATATCAACTTCGAACATTATTCGATACAAAAGTTTCAAACAATTTTGGAGAAATCCAGAAATTGCGTTTTTTACAAGGACCCTGCACAAACTGTGTGAGAAAGCCTTCCGGTCGAATTTCGGTTTTCTGAAGCTTTGGTTGATGTTCATCTTCACGGTCGTAATTTTCGTAATAAGACACTTTCACTGAATAGATCTTTCCATTCATTTTATGTGAGGTCCTTCGCTCAACCGATTTCAATGGCTGAAGTACCTTTCAAAAGAAATGCAGAATCATTTCTGGCTATTAAAATGTAATAAAAAATAATTCTCATCTCGCAAACATTTTTTTTTTTTAGTAATTAGTTATGTTTTTACAACCTATTTCAAGGCAATCAAAATATAGATCTTTTCAGTTTTCGAGAATAATAGACTTGCAACTAAAGTTTGTTTTTACTTAACTCCGAAATTTTTTTTTTTTTATAAGGCGAAGAAAAATGTATTCAAACTTCTTTTTCAGGCAAGAGTTATGTGTATTTGAGTTGCACTGAATTTTTGAAAAAAAGTCTGTAATTATTTTAAACATAGAATACACAGAAAAACGTCGATCCTCAACAGTACGCTAATTCGGTGTTTCGTTTTTTAATTTGCAAAAAAAAATGGGACACCGGAGATGAAACTGTAGCTATATTCATGGTGAAATTTCACACTTGAAGTTTTACTTTAAAATAGTAACCAATTTTTTCAAAATTGCCTTTATGCTTTGTAAAGCATTCAATAACAAATTTAGGCAATCAAGATCGGTTAAACCAATTTGGCGAAAATTCAGTTTCTTGATTTTCTCAAATTTGCTTAGAACAATGTAATTTTTTTCTCAAGTTAGTTTTTCAAATTAGTCCTATAATGAATTAACAAAACTATTGTCGATTTTTAGAAATTTTAGAACAAGGTGAACAACCCTCTTGAATTTCACACACAACCTCAGACAGAAAACTGTACTGCCTTTTAGCGATTGAAAATGGTGTACAGTAAAACTTCAATAGAATCGTGAGCACATTTGGAAAAGAATGAGTCTTCTCAAATATTACTCAAGACTTTTCAAGGAGTTTATTGGTCGATCGCCTTAATGGCTTAATGCGCAACCACTTTCACGATTGTTTAATGACTTCAATGCGACAGTTGGCGTGCAGGTGTGGTTCCGCTTGCAATGCAAGGTCATCGTTCACCTTGAGAGTTTTCCGATTTCCGCTTATTTCATTCTTTTTCTTTGATTCCAACAGGTAAACTATAAATTTCCCTTAATTATTATGATGTTAATGGTGTTGGTTCATATCTTTTTCTCATTTTTATGAATTCATGAATTAACACATTCATGATTTCAGGCCTTTTTGAAGCCTATGAAGCGGGGCTAAAGCTCTACTTCTCACTACTTTTACTCCCTAGGGAGAGTGAAAAGTCACGTCAGAGATGAATAATGAAAATTATACATTTATAAGCTTCCATTGTACGATAATCATCCCACTCACCGTAAAAACTTCAAGAAAATTTTTGTTGCAGTTAATAGAATTTAAGGGTAATTTATGTAAAGTTTTCATACAGAACTTCAGAAATAACCGTGAATAACCGAAAATTTCCGAAAATTTATGGAAATTTTTCAATTGAATTTGGGGTTACTTATCTTGAAGTTACCATAAATTACCTGTGAAATGCCTATAAATTTCCGAAAAATTTCATAAATTTCCGGAAATTTCAAAAATTGAATTTCGGGTGATTTATGGTAAGTCTCCATATTTTCGTGTGAAATTACCATAAATGACCGAAAATTTCCATGAATTCCCGGAAATTCAAGGGAATAACAAATTGAATTCTTGGTAATTTATCTTAAGTTAACATAAATTGCCTGTTAGAATACTATAATTTACGGAAAATTTTCATGAATTTCTGGAAATTTCTTGAAATTTTTCAAATTGAATTCTGTGTGATTTATGGTAAATCACCATATTTTCCTGTGAAATTGTCATGAATGACCGAAAATTTCCATAAATTTCTGGAAATTCATTTAAAAAATTTTATTGAATTCTAGGTAATTTAGCTTGAGTTACCATAAATTACCTGTAGATTACTAGAAATTACCGAAAATTTTCATCAATTTCCGGAAATTTATGGAAATATCCCAAATTCAATTTCGGGTGATTTATGGTGACTCACCATATTTTCCTGTAAAATTACCATGAATGACCAAAAATTTTCATAAATTTCTGGAAATTCATAAAAAAATGTTTATTGAATTCTGAGTAATTTAGCTCAAGTTACCATAACTTGCCCATCAGAATACTAGTATTTACGGAAAATTTTCATGAATTTCTGGAAGATTCGGGAAATATTAAAAATTGAATTTTGGGTGACATATGGTGAATCACCATATTTCCCTGAAAAAATTATCATGAATGACCAAAAATCTCCGGAAATTTATACAAATTTTTTTATTGAATTCTGGGTAATCCATCTTAAGTCACCATAAATTGCCTGTGAGAATACTATAATTTACGGGAAATTTTCATGAATTCCCGGAGATTTCTAGAAACTGTTTGAATTGAAGTTTCGGTGTTTTACGGTAAATCGACATACTTTCCTGTAAAATTACCATACATGACCGAAAATTTATAGAAATTTTTTTATTAAATGCTGGGTAATTTATCTTATGTTACCGTAAATTTCCTCTCGGAATGCTATAATTTACGGAAAATTTTCATAAATTTCCGGAAATTCATGGAAATTTACAAAATGGAATTCTGGGTGATTTATGGTAGGATAGAGTGATCCAAAACCGACCTCCTTAAGCAAAATCAGCTTGAAAAGTTTTTTAAATAATTTTTTTGTTCGCAAGACATGTGCAAGCTTTGAATACACTCACCGCTTCCCGGGAGGCCAGTATCGGGGGTTGTGGTCCTAAGGCGATAGCAATTAGAAATCCAGTTCGAACCAGATTTTAAGCGACGACTGACTAGGCGAAGGTAATCGGTCACACGGAAAAAATACGTTATCGAATTTCTCGTTGACTGTAAACCACTTTTGGATAGGATGAAAAGTTCGTGAAATTTTCATGAACTATTTATAAAATCTTTTGCACTGTTCATTGCATTTTCTTGAGGTTTGCAAAACAAATGAACAATTCAGTCGAGGTTCAAGAAAATTTGATAAACAGTGCACGAGACTAAAAAAAATTGATGAAAGTTTCACGAACTGTTCTGCATATCCAAAAGTGGTTGACAGTTAACAGAAATTTCGAAAACCTATTTTTTCCGTGCAGGACCGTCTGTATAATTTCTGAACCGGTGTGTGAATACGTGCGTCGCAAGTCACCAAGTAAACAACTTCTGTAAAAACTTCCTGTAAAATTACCATAAATGACCGAAAATTTCTGGAAATTTATAGAAATTTTTTTATCGAATTTTTAACTCCTGAACTTCTTTGCGATCATACCACCTTTTTTCGAATTCAAATATTGTCTGGAATCGTGATTGTATTTCGATAGATGCCTGAAGTCATCCATTTGTTATAAAAAATATCGTATGCGCCAAGGGGGGGAGGTACTTTTTCGACTTGTGTACGATTTCAGTACTCGTCGGAAAAGTACTCTTCTCCCCCTATGTGCATAATATACTAATTGCATCTTTTAGAGGGAGTTAAACTAAGTTTATTTTGATCAAAAATGAAATAATGTTAGATTCAAATATTCCTTACATTCTTATAATTTATTATAAAAGATATTAGATTCATGTGACTTTGAACCTATCCGGTTTTCGGCGGTTCTTGACGTTTTGTGTCCTTCTCGTTCAGAAAAATTGGATTTTACGAACATATCTGTCTGTAGACTGACAGCACGATAACTTTTGCGGAAATTTTTTTATTTCAATTTCCTTTTGCACATCGTTTTCTGGTCCAAAAGTACAGATCAAGTTTGTTAGCCATCCTTTTACCGCCAACGTCCATGGTTCTAGCCATGAAAAATGAAATGAGGAAAGTAAACATTCCATTTTCACACGGAAACGCGCTAGATACAGTTAAAAACATCAGTCTCAAGAAGTTCAAACGTGGAACATGCCTTGAAAAAATCGAAAATGCAAATTTATAGCTGGAAAATGTCTGTCGGTCTATCGATCTATCCCTTTTTTTGTCTGATGACGCGATATCTTTCGAAAAAATCTACTATTTAAAGTTCCTTTTTGTACACTGTTTTTTGGTATACAAAGACAGATAAATTCGTTAGCCAGCTTTCTACCATCATATTTATGGGTTTAATAATAAAAAATACACCTGAAAAAAGTAAAAATTAGACTTTCGAACTAAATAAGACTAGATACGGAAAATACACAGGAGACCAAAATTACAAGTTTTGAGAAATTCTACGGAATTCCTATATATAGTTTTCCAGTAAAATCTTTGTTTTAAACATGACAATTGCCCTAAGAAATTGTAAAATCTAGATTTACAGTCTAACAACGCAAAATATTATAAAATCACCTTTCAACATAATCTTGAACAATTTTGTTTTGGATTTAGAAGTATAATATCTTCTAGTTTTTCAATTACAAAAAAAAATCGAAATTGTTGCCAAACGCGGAATATTTCCATAATTTAATGTTCCAATGATTAAATTCAACTATATTTGATTGAAAGTTTAGTATCATAATTCGAAAAGTCAATTTCCATATTTCTTATCAAACATTTGTCTTTTCGATTAGAAATTCAGATTTTTTGTAGAAAACTCAACTGTTTTGTCGAAAATGCGTTTTTTAACGTGTAGATTCAACAATTTGGTTTAGTTGAAATTTTCTTTCTTAATGATTCATGAGACTTTTGTCACCCACTTCGCTCGTGCAAAAAATTTCGCATTCGCTAAATAATCACGTCCCACACACAGGTCGAAAGTATTTTATACCACAAGAGCCAAAAAAATCATCACAAAGTTGGGGTTTTGAGGTTGGAGTGGTATAAAATCTCTTTTAGTTGAGGATTCGACCATTTTTTGGGAAATTCCTCTTTTGTGGTTCAGTATATCTGTTTTTAATCAAGATAAAAATTTTCTATCATTTTATCATATATATTTTTTTGCTTCTCCGTTATTATTATTTTTTGCATAAAAATCCTAATCTCTGACTAAAAATATAATCATTCTACTTCTGGTTGAAAACTAATCTTTTTTCGTTGGAACTTCGTAAATTTTGTTGAAATTTCATCCATGTGGGTCAAAAATGGAATATTTCTACTATGGGTTTATATTTTTTGGGTCGAGAACTTTATAACTTTGCAGGAAATTCGTCTTTTTCATTTCGTCAAATTTAATTTTATTTGTTTGAAAACTGAAACTGATTGAACCATCTCTTGGTTCACCCGTCTTTTGTGGCTGAATTCAAGTGTTTCGAATATCAAATTAAACGCCTCGTTTTTTTTCAAATATCTGCAATTAATTTTTGTGTCTCGGTTGAAAATTTATCAATCCTATTGAGAAAGTATCTTGTACTGTGGAGAATTTATCCTCTTAGTTTGAAAGTTCATCTTTTGTGGTATAAAATTTAATTATTTGTTACAGAACTGAACTACTTTTTTGAAAATTATTTTCTTCAACGAAAAATTCAATTGTACCATATTTCCCTAAACATCCATCTCTTTGTTTTAGAATTTTATATTTTGTTTCAAAATTCGTTTTTTCTATGCTAAAAAATTTAACTGTTTGATTACAATTTTTGTTCTCTTGAATGAGAAATCTTTTTTGGTTCAAAATTCAACTCTTCTCAAAAATTCGTCTCCTGGTTAACAAATTAATCTCTTATAGTATAAATTCATTCGTTTTTGGTTGAAAGTTTTAACTGATTCAAGCATTCAGAACTTTTTTGATTCAACTATCTGTTATTAAACAGTAAACACTTCAATAAAGCTCAATAAATGGGTAAGCAGGAATGAAACATAGTACGCGAATCCTTTGGGACCTTAAAACATATATAGTCCGTTTCTCGGGAAATCAAAAGCTGTTTTCCAAATAAGCGTTGTACGGAAAAATTGCTGTTTAGAAAGTTGAAAACGTTATTTATGAAAATTTTTAAGTAATATTGTTATTGCTAGCGATTTATTTCGGACATTTAGAATATATTTCAATCGATAACCGAAGAGTGGCGTGTGTGATGTTTCTGCGCGTGCGCAGTATGACGATGGGACAGACGAGGGAGAGAGGACGATTTTGGGAACGAACGGGATGATCGAGCGCGACGTGTGTGTGATCAATCCGAACGAAAACTGTCTGTGCAATTAAACTTTTATTTGTTATAAATGAACTTCGAGTGTTCTTCTTAACTGAACTTTCCTCTAGGGAGATAAGTTTAGGCCCATAAGGACTAGCGCGTTTTATTGATCGGGTTCAAGTTATTTATGATTTATTCTAAACGTTTACATTATAAAAAACATTTCTGAAGTATTATTTTGTGAGCTATGTACACTGTTGTCAGATCATTGCGCTTTTCTTGCTGTCACTCGCACACAGAGTCATGGAAAATTTCATGACGCTCGGTAAGGGCGGCAGCTGAGAGGGGCAGATTGGGCCTGACACGGGCCATAGCGTCAGTCCGCATTCGACAAGGGCATCGCCCGTACGCCGAGAATCGATATTTCCGAAGACAGTCACGAAGTGATATATTTTCTAAAGAGTGCTATTTTCCAAAGTGTTGTTTTGTGTATTGACTTTAAATTATTCCTTACACCCATCTCCCGATTTTGGGCCGGCATCATGGATAGATGGCTCGGAATTAAGCAGCAATTTAAATCCAGTTTGAAACGGATTCGAAACGACGAAGAAGCATGCTTGCGTCAACACTCAGGGCCGTATATGTATAGTCTCTGATCGCCAGACGCAGAGAGTCGCCAAACAAACAACTTCAAACTGCGCAGTGTCGCCCTGCCTACTCGAGCAATGGTGGCAGGCGTCAAGCGACGCTCGGAGGGGGGGGGGCAGAAGCAGTCAAGCATGAACGACGGTGAAGCCGGCAGGAGATCGGGCGGCCCGAAATTGGGAGATGAGTGTATTTTATTATTAACCGGATCCTTTATTGCAGTGGATGAAGAAGTTAAAAGAAGTTGATAAATAGTACACTAGAAATTATAATCCTTTACAATTTTTGCTCTCACTTGCAATTTTAATATCTGACAATCCTTTTGAAAATGTCTTTTCATATTTAACTTCAATTCACAGTTTGTGCTTCTCTTCAGTTGAAAACGATCCGCTGGTCATGGGTCGTACGAAAAGCCACATTTGAAAACATTTCAACAAAATTGATATAGAAACCACAATGTGCAGATATTGCGATAAAAAAGTTAAAACGTATGGAAATACTTCAAACATGAGAGGAACCTTATGTATTCACATCCTTCTGTTATCCAACCAAAATGGCCGAAAAAAATGCGCTGGAGAAACACTGCCATTCGCAGTCTTTCAAGTCCAAGCCCAAATTATAAATCCAAGAAAAAATAAGATTTCGGGACTTCAACGTTAACAAGATCTAATGCAGATCAGGGCTCGACATCGAATAACCAGGATTTGGAACAAGATTCAACGGCAGAAGGTCTAGAAAGCCTAAGAAACGTTTTCGAAAATATCACCTCATTTAAAGAAAGAAGCCACAAACATAAACAATTACTGCACTTACTTTTTACTCGCGATTCATTTTTTCTTCTTTTCGTTATCCGATAATCACATTTTTAAATGAATTGTTTTATGCAAAAAGCCAACTCCAGATTTATGGGAGATATTGGAGGGAGATTTTTCTCTGGGAGCTTTGTCCACCATCCGATTCATTGCATTACACAAAAAAGTAACTTTGTCTGCGGTGAAGGAGAAGCTAGTTCACAGCTTGGAAAATAAGGAGCCTACAAAATCTCAATACGTGGCGAATAAGGAGAAAGGCTTTGGTGAAAAAGAAGGTATAGAAATTCAGTTTTTGAAAATTCATTTCGTTTATTTAGATTCTTTTTTTCACTTTATGATTCTACGAAATACTACAGTTTTTATACTCTTTCATTTACCTCCACCTTGGTATCTGTCTGTCTGTCTGTCGCTGCAGAATGGTACAAATTTTCATGCGTACTTTTTACCTATTTATAGATAGGTTTGAACACTGAAACTTTGCATGCATAATATTCGCACCTGACATTTTTGTTTTCCATTACTATTTCATGTGAATAAACATTGTATCATATAGAATTCATTAATTTAAGAAAACAGAATAGTATCTGAAATGACTCACAGATGGCGTTACCGCCGCAAAAGATATACCGAATCTGAGCAGCGCCAGCGTTGAGACGAAACACGGATCGCGCTGTTTCATTTCTTATAGAGATGAATGAAAGGGAATGATTTCTGATTGGTGGCAGCACTTCGCTCTAAATGAAGCAATAAGCCTGGCGATAAGAAAGGGCTCTAGGCTAGACAAAACATCCTTGCGAAAGGTGACTGCTTGTATGAAAGAGGTTATGAATTAGTCAGTCAGTCAGTCACACACACACACACACACACACACACACACATATATATATATATAATGAGAGAAGTTGACATCTATTGCATAGCATTGCTTTTATGTTTTATTTTTAGTCATATTTTAATACGTTGGGGAGGAAAAATCTAAGTCTTTAAAAAATGTTGTATTTCACTTATATTTGCAAGTTTTGAATCTTCACGTTGATTTTCATTCCACTTATCGACCACATACTTGTAAAATTGAAATTAACCATAAATATCATTTGCACTTAACGTTTTGTTTTTATAATGCTGATACGCGAAAATAACAATATTTGTACATGAAACTATTTAATTGAATGATATTACAACAGTTCTACGTTGATTCCTAACTATACAAATTCATAAGTATCCATGAAACTAAAAAGATTAAAATAGTTAAAATTTTTTAAATTGGAAAATACGCTCTCATTTTAATTAAAATCCAAAAAATGGAAAATAAGAGGGAAAAAAAAACAAAAAAAATAATAAGTAAAACAAATTAATTCCAGTTATAGTCCATAAAATTACTACTTTTAAATATATTAAACATTTCCTAAACATAAATTATCAATAAAAGCGTGAGGCGTCTTGACAAATACTCTATCTCTTCGCCTCACGCTTTTATTGATATTTTATGTTGAGGAAATGTTCAATATATTTAAAATTAGTAATTTTATAAACTATAACTGAAATTAATTTTTTTCATTTATTATTTTGTTTTTTTTTCCTTTTATTTCCTATTTTTCAGGTTTTAATTAAAATAATTACTCTTCTTTATGTTTCTAGGCTGTTATCAATTCTCATTCCGGTAAAAACCTGCATTAAATTCCTAATCTTGAAATATTTCTGAAGTATAATCACTCCATGAAGTTCTTGAACTTAAGGACACCTGCATATTTCCATACATATTAATATTGGGTTTTTTTCATTAGGCTTATTTTATTATTATTTATTATTTTTATTAGGTTTATTAGGTTCACAAAGTTCATGAATTTTTCGATGAAGATTTTTTCTTAACAAAAAAGATAAATTTACACCAAGAACATGAATTTGCGAAGAATGATTGAATTTTTTATCGAAGATTCAATATGAATTGAATATGAAAGGGGTCGTGCACATAATACGTCACATGATTTGGGGGTAGGTGGGGATGGAGGGTCTAGCCTAGTGTTACACAATGGTGAAAAACTACGAGAAAAGTTGGAAAACCGCAGTACATGGGGGAAGGGGGTTCGAAATTCCTATGAAATTGCGTTACGTGATACTTGAACGGTCCAGAGTACCCTTTAACTGAATTAAATTTCCATTTTTCAACTTACAAAGTGAATTAGCATATCGTTAGAATCGCTTAGAATCGTAGATTTAGAATATAATATTTATGAATTACCCATTCCAGAATCGGATGATCTTATATTTTGTAATTACCGCCCGCCAATAAAGGTCTCGAAGCATGACTCTTTGTATCGAACTCGAGCGCGGCATAAGACAATAGAAAGGGTCAGCTAAGCCTCTAGGTAGTAGTAGGCGGTACCTTGGAATGACCTTCAGCCGATTTTTTATAATATTTTTCGTTCTGAATTCTTAAGTTACCAATTTTCAGAATACATACTTTCAGTTAAAAAACTTCAAATTCATTCATTAGAATTGCCTTATTTGAAGAGAGCAGGATGTTAAATTTTGTAATATTTTGAATTCCTTTAATTGGAAAAATATTGCGAAGGCGCATTGAATTGAACTTCTGTACAACAGAAAAAATCGCTTCTTGGATATTATACATAAATTCGGAGTTTCTTTCTGAACGGAAAATTAATGGATGTAACATTTATGTTGACAGATAAATAATAGGGCTAATGACTCAATCAAATAACGATCAGATTAAAAAGACAACGTCTTATAAACCGATAAAATGGCTTCCTTATAGAATCTTTCTTATATTATTAAAACCGGTTTCATGTTAAAGCATGATGCAACCAAAAAAATATCCTTAAACGAATGTGAAAATGGGTGAAAATGATATATTGATGTTCTAATGAAAACCATTACTGTGCTTGACCAATCTAAATAACTGCTCTATTTACTATGTTTCGAGGATTCATTGTACGAAGAGTGATAAATAGTTATGAGACCAAACGACAATGCGTTTGTGAAAGAAAAATGGAAATTGATGAATTTGTGGACATAGTTTGGAAAAATACGTCAGATGGATTGTAAAGTTCCGCCTCGCTTCGCGTGGAATTGAGGAAAAAAATTTACAATTTATTGCACGTTTTCTCCTCAACTATGTCTAGAGATTTTGGGGATGAATTTCTGACACACAATTTAGTCCCCTTACTTTGGCTATGGTTTATTATTTAACGCGCTTGTCTGAAGTTCAATACCAATCATTTCTAAATTTGATGAATGAGGCTGTCTCAAATGAAAATATACTTTTTCATTTTGGTTATGTTCTGTCAATAAGTGAAGTAATCTGCTGATATCAATTGCCCTGCAGTCACGTATTCTGCTACTTTTGCTTGAAGCGAGTAGTCAATCAGACGACAAGGTGCCCCATGTGTCGACAAGAAATTCCAACAAATTTTTTGGAGAGGTGACGACTAGTACAATTTGGCAAACCATCAAACAAAGGCGCAAACGCCGAAGAAGAGTACCAATGGTTTTTTTAGTGGCAAGAAGATCAATATTTTTCTCATATTTAGGTTTTAATTAATAAATACACAAAACTGTGTCTTTAAAGCACGAAAAATTGTCCATTACATTGTGCCTGAACTTACTTCAAATCATCGTAATTTTGATTATTAATTACCAACATTTCTTAGATATAACTACAACAAAACCAGTTCTTCAAAAAAACTTCTAAACTTATACAAAATGTTGTGTGCACTTTTACAGTTAGGTCTAAACATTCAGTTTTCGGCTTCTTGCCGGTGTTTCTTTTTAAAATAAAAACAAAATAAATATGGAAAAAAACTCTTTATTATAACCTCTCCTTCTTTTAAATCTGCCAAGTCAAGAACAAACTAGTGATTTTAACCTCCATTCACGCGCAATTCAAATGTTTAGAATTCTAAATAACATTATTTTTAGTGATAATCATAAATAATGACATTTGAGATTATAGAAACATATATTCATTATTAATACCGGCTTAATAAATAATTTTATGAGTAAAAGTGTCATTACTTATACTAAAAAATATAAATGTTTTTCAGCGTTCTAAACTGCGCGCGAATAGGAATCATTCAGATGCCGAGTACGACGCATGCACAGTAGGGTACGAGGCTCTGTTACAATCTGAGCATGCGTGATTATCTTTTTACGATAATCGATATTTCTTCACGATGTCGATGATGATTTTTCACATCGATGTTGTCTTTTCGAAGTTCGATGTTTGAAAACATCTAGGTTTTCCACCAGATAACCCATTGCTACTACACGGAAGGATCCAACGCTCAAATTTTGCTAAAGAGCTGAACCGCTACGTTGCACAGTAGAGAAAAGAGTAGACAGGAGTGGGTAGTCACTAGTCAGAACGAAGCCTTTCTCCAAGGGCCCGCTGTTTAAACGTCACAGGTCGAGGCTTAAATGGGATTCACGGAGAGGGACTTAAAGGATCGATCGGAGATAAAAGAGATGGGATACGATTAGCCATCGTTAAGCGGAGACATTTCGGAGTTTAAAATGTTCATCAGCACATTCCGAAAAGCGACATAATCTTGTGAATACCCACCAGTGGAGAATAAGGCGCGTCTTCAAATATTGTATCAAAGGGGAGTCTCTGGAAGCAGTAACGGCACTGCTTATGACAACCAAGGTAAGGTAAAGTGATTGAAATTTGATACAATCATTTTGGTCGACCTGAATTTATTATTCAAGAAATCATGCAAAAGGCTATCGAATATCCTCGAATAAAGGAAGATCATTCAAGAAGCATAATACAATATACAAATATAATTACAAATTGAGTTGCTATTCGCCTGCTATATAATTTCAAATAGCCCGATCGACTTTGAATCCAGCTATTTTGAGTATCGAACAGCTTACTACATGGGTGGAGAGACAAGCTGGCGCATTTTGTAACCCTTTTCTAGATGCAAAGCACTGCGAGGACAGGACCCTGCTGAACATTACCGATAGCGAGAGGAAAGGCTGCGGCTATTGTGATAGAGATCACAGAATAGTCAAGTGCGATGATTTTAAGAAGCTTAGTGTCCAACGACCGGTGGAAGCGAGCAACGAGGAATAAGGTGTATTCTGGATGTCTGGCGGCAGTGGTGAATTTAAACAATTTGCCGCCCTAGGCAGTTGAGAAATCGACCCCCCGCACCCCCCTCATAAGATTGTGGGTTTGGGAAATGAGCTGGGGTCTTGCCGTGCACGATCCTAAGGGGGAATAGAAGAAAGCC